>QEOT01004154.1:232608-255088 GCA_003123785.1 Pterocarya stenoptera
AAAAGAGAGAAATACACATATTTACGTAGTTCAACATAAAACTTACGTTTATGGCTGTTTTTGGAGAGGAGAGAGTCCACTATAATATGATTATTTACAGTCTCTCATTCTCTCTACATAATGGAGATTATAGCTCTATTTTTCTGATGAAAATCTCATCTTTAGAGCTCATCTCATGTGATTAAAGAAATTGAAAAAGTAGTTGAAGTCGAAGAAAAAGTCCTTTGAAATAAATCGTTTGGTCGTTTCCTTTTATATCTACCTCTTTTTGCCTGCCCCTAGAGTAGTGAAGATTTGTCACCTTTCCTTACGTATCTAATTTCTTCCTTTCCTTTTTATTTTTTATTTTTTCATTTTTTTCTTTTTCTTTCTGTATCCACATCTTATTTTCCTTTCCGTTTTTTACTTTTCTTTTCTGTATATACATTTTCTTTCTTCTGACACCTTTTCTTTTTTCTTGTCTACAGTTGTCTCTCATTTTTCTCTCTTCTTTTATATTCTAATGGTGGGACATCTTCCTTGGGCTGGGCTAATAGACTTATTTTCAGCCGTATATATTTTAACACATCCAAAAATATTCAATGCGACTGAAAACTCATCCAATGAAATTCCTTCCGGTAACTATTTTCAGAATCAAAAGTAGAGATCATATTCAAAAAACTACGGTGGATAGGGAAGAGAAAGAGGGGGGAATCAGATCATTGGTCTTTTTGTGCAGTTCACGGGGCTAGACTTTGGCCTGTTCTATTAACAGTTGCGTTGAAAATGGTGGCGGAGTGCGATAATGAGATTCACCCAATTTTCATTTCATGAATTGATTATCTTTTGATTCTTTTCCCCTGCCGTTTATTTCAGTTATCAAAAAATCTATTTAACTTCTTATTATTTATACAATTTTTACACATCATATTTTTTTAATTTTTTTATTAAATATTTAATATATAAATAATGAATAAAATAATTAAATTAATTTAAAAAAATAAACTAAAATAATTAAAATAATATTAAAAATTTCAACAAATTGTGATGTACGAAAGTTGAGAGATTGTGTAACATTCCTCAAACTTGCAGTTATTCCTACGAAATGGATCATTAACAATCCGAAAACCCAGTTCGGAATTTTCCGAATCCAACGGGGGTTGATTCACAATAAATTTTAGTATAATATTAAAAATTTATAAATATCACGTAATTTTATTTTATGTAATATGTTAAATTTATTTACAGTATAATAATTTTATAATATAATATAATATATCAAATCATATTTATGAATTTATTATTATAAAAACTAAAACATTTATCTATTTAAATATTCTTATCTAAGAAGAAGTTAGGAGATGAATGATGTGTATTTTTTTTCTTCGAAAAAAGAAAACATTTCTAGTATACTTGCTTAATTTATTTTCTTTAAATAAAAAAAAAACTTTAATAATTTCTCAATTTTGGTAATATTTTTCTTTAAAAAAAAAAAAAAAAACTCTCTCTTTCTCCTCCCTCTTCTCCTGCAAATCTTTCTCGCAAAAAGTTTGGATTTTTCCATTTTGGAAATGTCATTGGGACAGGTGCCTGAAACCTCCCCACAGGTGAATGACGACGACACTCACGATCTCTTATTCGCTAATAGAGGTTGTTGCTCATGGATTCCGTGCCTGGGCTCGGCGCCAGGCTCCACCATTGGATCATCTTGGTGGGAGCGAATCAAGAAGGCTGAGAGTGAGGACCGGTGGTGGACCCGAGGGTGGAAGAAGTTTCGAGAGTGGTCTGAGCTCGTGGCCCGTCCGAAATGGAAGACATTTGTTCACCGGTTCAACAAAAACCGCACTGGATTGGAAGCATCTGATGGGCATGGGAAATTCAACTACGATCCTTTGAGTTACGCACTGAACTTCGACGAGGGGCTGGGGCAAAACAACAATTTGGATGAGGATTATTTGGGCCGCGACTTCTCGTGCCGATATGCTTCAATTCCAGCTTCAGCTAAGTCGTCGATGGATTTGGGGAAGGACGCGCCAGTGTTCACGTGACAGGCACGATGGTAATAGAGGCGGTTTTAAGTTTTAACGTGGATCTTAGCTCCGATGCTGGGGGAGAATCACAGGCAGGCAAGAGAAAAGCGCGGTACTTGATTGACTTTTTCTTTTTCTATATGGGTCGCAGCCTCTGACACGTGGGGCGCTCTAGATTTTTCATATTAAGAAATTTTAATAAAATTTTACCCTTTCATAAAAAGAAAGGGAATAAATGCTTGTGATTTGTATATAGAAGTTTGGAGGATTGTTAATGCAGGTTGTAACATATTAATTTTATTAAAAAAGAGTTATTCTTAACACAATCATCAACGTGCGTGATAGTTAAGCCTAATCAATATCTATTACGTGAAAAAAAAAAAATTTATCGATTACTATTCACTATTCTATATTTCATATCTTATAAAAATTATTTTCTACTCTATAAAAAAAATTATAAATATAGAATATAAGAATGAATAATAAATGATGCATACCATTCCTCATTACGTCAATAATTGTATATTGTATACAAATTTTACATTTATAGTATTATGTGCGACAAAATATTTGTTAAATGGTTGTGATACTTGAAACAAAATTATGCGAGAGTTCAAAGCTTAGAGCGCTTTTGATTTGTATGAAATTATTTAGACATTCGTGTTTCGTTTTTCTTGCACCAGCTCATCGTGGAAGCTTAATCATATCAAGCACTGTGAAAGTTTCATGCTCTTTAAAGACATGGTGATTGAGTTTGAAGCCTTGTGCTGCACTTTCACCATGGGAAAGTGATATTTAGCCACTAGTTGTAGCGTTCAAATTTCAATGACATAATGAGAAATCTTTAGATGCTTTTTCATTCTTTCTCCCTTCTTTCGTTAACCAATCTTGTACAACAATTTTATGACTTTTGATCAGAGAGTGGAAGATTATCACACTCAAAATTTCGACACAGATTAAAGTTATTTCAATTTATACAGTTCGAGCAAAGATTGGACAATGTATGATAGAAACAAGTTCTTAAGATTGTACATGTCCTCTATGTAAAACAAAACAAGGAATTATGAAAAGTGCACGTGCCCTCTCTATGGCAACCTCAACAAAGTTTTATTCCTTGTGAAATCTACGTACTCCTATCACGAAAGTTGTCTTGTTAACTTATTATTCTCACTAAAGAACAAGCTCAGCTTGCTTTTAATGCCTCTTGAGTTTATCTTCCACCAATTTTGCAATCCCAATGATGTGATAGGATGCTTGGATTGATTTAGGCTCTCAAATCTTCTGTTCAAGGGAACAGCTCATGAGAGACCCAACACATGGCGGCATTCCCACAAGAGAAAAACTCAAGACTGATCGGGTATAAAACTCATTTTCACACCAACCAATAACTATTGGCCACATAGGAGGTGCAGCCTCCAAACACCTATACCTGACCCTTCAGAATCATTCCTCTCCATTTCTATTCGCAGCCCTAACCCCTTTTCTGAGCTCTCTCCCCTTCCCAGCCTCCTTTTGTTCGTCATCCAACACAAGTCCGATGAGATTAACTCATCTCACGTAGTTTATTGGATTTTAGGGTTTATTTTTGCATTTCATGCGATTCTAGGTTCAATTTATGTATTTTCTTGTGGGGATCTCTTTCTTGTGTTGTTTGAAGATTTTGTATTTTGATTTATGGATTTTGTGAGACAAAACAAAAATGAAGGACTAAACAAACAAAAAGTTTTACCTTTCAGAAAGTTTCGCCAGACATGAGAGCCCCACAAATCTTTGGAAACCAGATCGTATTGTAGAGAGAGAGAGAGAGATTAGGGGAGAGTGAGGGGAGCAAGTCACGTGGATGGGGGAGGATCCAAACAAACTGTTTTTATCACCTGTGTGAGAGTGCAAATAGAAATCTATAGAGACACCTATGTGGCAGCCTTCGATTGACTGATGTAAAAATTCACTTCCCACCCGACTGGCTCCAAGTGCTACCCTTCCCACAATAGCCCCACACAAGCACTCATCCCACAACCATCTACGGTGGGTTGTTTTCCAACTACAGTTGCAGATCCCAATTTCCACAATCCTTTCATTCTCCGACTTTTGAGTGGTCTCAACAAGGCAGGGGCACCAACAAGCATTGGAAGCAGCTCTTGTAAGATCCAAAATTCAACACAAACTTTTATAATGGAAGTGTTCTCTCTGATTTGATCCTTTCCTTCTCCGACATTTGAGTGGTCTCAACAAGGCAGGGGCACCAACAAGCATGGGCAGATCCAAAATTCAACACAAACTTTTATAATGGAAGTGTTCTTTTTGATTTGACAACACTTTGTAGTGGTTGCAGACTACTACTTATGTGTTTCTTTTTCTCCTTTCTCATCATTTCCTCTCTTCTTCTTTTTTCCCTTCTGGAAGCCTCTACGGTCACTGAATTCTATTTTCAGTGGAGATCTTGTGCTATTGGAGCATTATTGTACAGGGTTTCTGTACTGGGTTTCTGTACCTATTTCACGTAGTGTTGTTTTGCCGTTCTGACTGTTTCAATCCTCCATCAGCCAAACATTTGGTCCCAAAGCCCCTTCACACGCTTCAATAGTTCAATGAATTGCGAAATGCCTTGGTGGCAGTGCAGCAGGTAGATCATGTTCCCAATAATGCACGAACATATAAAATATCAAGAGAATGTTGAAAGAGAGGAAGCATTGGTGCATGGCTACACACAACACAAGATATGCAAGTGGACCAGACTCGCATTGGCTAGCGAGTTATATCGGCAAAAATAAGCAGATTTAACTCTTATGCTATTGATAATTACCAATTTCGTCCACAGGGAGACGAAAGTATCTCCATTTTGTCTCTGGGGTGGTGATCAGTTCACTCCCAGCCAAAATAAGGACAGGAAAAAAGAGAAGAGGGTGGCTATTCACTTTAAAGTACTTGAACAGTAAGAATGTGGAGTCCCTTTTTAAAGTAGTTTTAACTAATAATTGGTTGGTACAGCGTGTGCTGCATTAGCCTCTGTTTAGGCTCTTCAACGGTGGAGTTGGTAACATGGTATTTACGATCTACCAATTACCCTGACCACCCACTCTCTTNGGGGGGGGGGGGGGGTGGGGTTGTTGGGGTAAGATGAACTTTAATTTGAATCGTTTGATAGCTAGACAATAAATTTGTTGGGAGAGAATAAACCTAAAAAATTATGAGCTTCAAGTTCACTTAGACGCTTAGAATGAAACAAAAAAGTCCTCCAAGACCAATTGTTTGGCTTGAAATTAGTATCAATATGTTTTGTGATCTTGTCTACAGAAAAAAAACAAAAAAATTGAGATGAAAAATGAAACTAATTAGTTGGTAAAGTTGAGGAGAAGTTTTGAAAGAAACATGTTAAGATGAAGCGCCTTTATAAGCCATTTCAATCCCTGCTTGTATACTTATTAGTCTGCCAAATGGACTTGGGTCTAACAATCAGGTGACTATAATTCTATACCCTCGTTCCATGGATGACATAACCCTCAAACTTTATATTCTTTTCAGTTTTTTTCCTCGGAATGTACCAGTTTTCTCCCACCAAGATGGTTCCGCAAGTCTGGCCGTTGAGATCATTAAAATTTGTGAAGGCACCAATATGCATGCATATATACATACATATATATTCACATATACAAGGAATTCTTCCTATATTCCATTCATACTCTTTTAGTAAATAACAGAACCAAGATCTTATAATATCATCCCTAAGAGCCTAATAAAAGAAAAAGATGTCATACATTCATCATATGCCACAACCATTCATCATAATCGGTGAATTAGCATCCTAAGTAATTTTCGGCTAGGATAGCTTAAGCATAACAAGCTTCAACCAATAGATGAAATCATAATAGATGAACAAAACAATGACGCAAATACCTTTCATGTCCCTTGTGCTTTACTCATCCGTGGCAATTCCATATTAAGAGAAGGAGGCATGCCCATCTGGGCATCTGAAGAACTTGAAAATCTACCTTTCTTTGGCCACTGCCAGATCTTGGAAACAGAATAGCTCTCGCCTTTGGTCACAGTGCTAATCTTCTTCCCTTCCACACCATCATGAACTGGGGGATTCCCTTTATTTTCTAACCCGTTTATGAGTTTTATATCATGGAGTTGTCGATCATGGCACAAGGCAACCTGGAGGTCTGAATTGCCAAGTACATACTGATATGATCCCATAGAATAACATCTTCTTGCATCTAAATTACTGCTACTTGTCTCTCCCTCTCCAGCTTCCCCTGTCCCAGCATTTAGCTGCTTGAACTTACCAAGTCTCACTGGGAAAACCCCCTTTTCAACAACAATTTCCTCCATTTCCAGAGTCTTCCCAGAAGTGAACCGATTTTCACCATTGCCAGACCACCCATCTTCTCTTAAATCATCAAAATCAAAATTTGGGGTTTCAACAGAAAACTCGGGAGTGAAGAGGGTCCCTCTACAAAGAGGACATGTTGAATTTGATAGGAGCCAGGTGTCTATGCAATTGATATGGAAAGCATGGCTACACATAGGAAGCAATCTGAGCTTGTCCTTTCCAGAAAACTCACAGAGACAAACGGCACAATCAAATGGCTCTTTGAGTCCGACTATCTCCTTATACTGGAAAACAGGAAGAGCATCTATAAAAGCTTGATCTAGACCAGAGTCATGGAGATGGAAGAGTTGTTGTAGCTGTCTCTGTAGAACATCGGAGCTTGAAATTTCTGGGTTTCTACTGGATTGAGTAGATGCTGAGGAAGATGGGTGCTTTATGAGAAATCTAACAAGCAGGTGGAGTAGACCAGAGATGAAAAATAGTACGGCCAGAATTACGATAACAAAAAGAAGAGCTGGACTTATTCTAGTACCAGATGATGAAGGAGTTGATTCTTTATGAAAAGTGCCAGTGTAAGGAGATGAAGATGAAGGAGAAAAAGGAGGTGGGTAACTCAAATAACCATCTTTTTGCTGGAATTGATGCTGAATCCAAGACATCTTCAAATGGGTTTGCTTCAAAAACCACTTTTAATAACTTATGCTCTTTTACTCTGACATCCCAAAGACCACATGGGCAAACTTGTAGACCATGTGGTAGAAACACCCAGCTCTTAGTATTCAAACATAAACCAAACGAAATTCGAGGCTATCAAAGTTAAAATAAAGCGTGGCTTGCTGTTGATTGATTCAAAACCCCCTTAAAAATTACAGCCTTTGCAATCAGATTCCAGAATAGTTGAGGGTTGTAGCCATTGGTTGTGTAGTACTTGCAATTTGCAAAAGCATTTTCTTATTGCACCCACGATTTTAGATGAAAGGGAATTCGTTGACTGAGCAATAATAACATAGTAGCCCACATAAACATATGAACAAAACCGGAACTTACCTAACTGGATTCTGGGAAGTCCACCATTTGTGCATTTTCGGAAGTTCTCGAGAAGTATAATGTTCTTCCAGCGGAGAACCCTAAAGGCACAGACTTTTCCAGTCACTTATATTGCACAAGAAAGTAAAGCGAAATGGGTGGGAGAGACCAAAAAGAAAGAAAAAAAAACCTCTCTAAGGTTCAGGAACAACAGAAACAAAGAAAGGTACAATGGTGGCAGCAACAGGGGTTCCCAATGTGAGTTGCACAGAAAGCCAAAAAAGATCTAAGCGCGTGCTATGAAGAGCGCGTTAGAGTTTTATGGTCAACTACAAGCGACAAAACTCCGATCTAAAGTGAGCCGTTTACCTTCTGGCTTCTACAGTTCATTGAGGGTTCCGCTGTATTATGATTTGAATTTCAAGGGTTTTAAGCGGACATACTGTACGGATAGATATATAAAATAATTTTTACAATATTTATTAAAATTCGAATAATATAAAATAAACATGATAGAATATTTATCGAATAATAAATCCCAACAAGAAATGGAGTATTTTGAATCTTATATGAAACATGAATTACAAAATAAAAAATACACGAAATTTTTTTCATCAATCATTAATTATTATCTTACATGTTTTTCATAAATATAAGATGTAGAAATGAATAGTAACTGATGAGTAGAATTATTCTTTACAAAAACAAAAACTAAAATCTTGAAAACCATGAACATAAAAAGCCAACATCCAATGGAAAATGCTTGGACAAATATGTAGATGGTAGAGAAAAGACAAATGACAGTTTTGTCAATCTCAACTTAATATTAAAAAAAAAAAACTGGGTCTCACATTTCGTGAGTACCTTGGATTAAGATATTACTTGTAGTTGTGGGTTATTTGAGACAATGAATTCGTGAGTGAGTCTTTTGTCTTCAATCGGAATTAAGGAACTTTTGGTACTGGACAAGGATGTTTGGATGACAACTACATTCATATGTGTATGTAGTTAGTAGTTGAATATTTGGGACGGATAATTAAGAAGCAAGAGGAGAGAGGCCGGCAGATATATGGCTTATTAGTTCAATCATTTAACGTTGCTGTTACTCCGTCCTCTTAAATGTATCCCCTGTTAGTATATTTTATTTTTATTTTTTAATATTAAAAATATCCATAAATAATAATTTTTGAACGGTGTATATTTGAGAGGCTACAAAGCATTTTTCATCATTTAAATCGTTTATGTTCTGATGGTATTTAATAATTTTTCAGCTCTTTCAATTTTATAAAATTAATAAAATTTTTTATCAAGGATGGTCCCTGAAAATCCTTATCCCACCACAATCTTTCTTTACTCCACGACCACAGGAGTCGGTGTCCAAAAGAACCGAGGATATATAGACTTATATAGAGCCTATGTTGCAACATGTTTAGGGTCAATGTCATGAATAATATAATCGTGGTATCATGCAAGCCAGCCAGTTTCGTGCCAACAACTAATATCTGGTCATTTTTTCAACTGTCATTATAAGGGCTTAAGTGTAAGACTTAGGCCTTGTTTGGAGTGGACATTCAATTTATTTCATCTCTTCATTATAATTTTTTTAAATTAATATAAAATAGAATAAACAATTCAACTTTTTTAAATTTTAAAATAATAATAATACTAAAAAATAATATTCTAACCATATTTTATTTTATAATTCATAAATTATTTTATTTCATCTTAACTAATCTCTGAATTTAAATGGACATTAATTTAAATGAAAATATGAATAAAAAAATGAAAACATGATCTTAAATAATAAAAACTATTCATTTCCTTAAAAATAAATTAACATTCAGTCAAAATGGTAACATGCAATTCTGCATACCATGGTTGACGTGGAGTGCCAACAACCACTGTTTTGTCATTTGAATATTTATTGTGAGTACACAACTTTCTTTATGATATTATACATATTAAGTGTCGGTCTTGTTTTATTATTTTTTTAATTTCAACTTTAAAATTCTTATAATTTTAGAAAGTAACACATCAATATGTATGATTATATACCTAAAATTATAAATACAGATAATCATTTTCATTTCATCATTCTGACATTTTGTAAGTCCAAGAGTTGTTTAAAAAGGTGATGTTGTTTAATAAGTATTTTCCCTGAAAATAAGTAAATATTTATTAATATAATTTTGAGTATGGGAAAGTCGAAGTCATGGGTAGGCTGGCCGGTGAACACCGAGAGAATGCTGAATTTATTACAAATTTGATTTCTAAATTCTCATCATCACAAATTAGAATTGTTGCGAGTGAAATGGAATGCGCAATGATTATTCATAATAAGCAAACATTAATAATATATATCGGGGGCTTTGATGGCGCCCCCTCTCGAAACAATTTTAAGCTCCAATCATCAAAATCTTCGATCATGGAGTTGGAATTCGATCATTTTTTTTTATTTTATATTTTTTTAATTCAAACACTTTCTACTATTTGAAAAAACATAGAAGATAGAATTAGCATATAGACCCATTATATTTAATATTAGATGTTTAAGATCCATTGAAGTCCACCTTTTGCTTCTTCTTTTTTCCCTTTGCCATTTGTCTTTTGGGTTTAGTAATAGATTAAAGAAAAGAAAATTTTAATTCGTCATCTCTATACTATACACTACACATGATTTTTCTTTCTTTTTTTCTTATTAAATATGTAGTATATGGATGATGAGTAAAATAATTCATTTAATTTAGAAAGAAAAAAAAAATCAAGTATAATATGTGATGTACAGATGATGAAGTAGAGGTGTAAAATTTTCGTCCAGACCTGAAAAACTGACTAGTCCGAATTGAAAAACTTGTTTGGTCGGTTTCGGTCCTCTATTTGTGGGAGCGAATGAGTTTCGATCCAGTCCCAGGGTGGGGTTTTTTTATCTCCAGATCGAACCAAACAGACCGAACTATAAATATATACTTGTAAATATTTTTTTATCAATTATCTATATTATTTTATATAGTAGTTATATAAGTGACAATAGATAACTAATTTTGTCACTTATATAACAATATAGATAATTTACACAGTCATAATTTTTATCTAACCTATGACTATTGACAATATAAAATATAAAATTATTAATCAACTATATATAATAATCAGTTTTGATAATTTGAACAACTTTTTTTAGACTATTTTTAAGTAAAAAATATGTAAATAAAGTTAAATAGTTGTAGTATTCAAAATTATAAACATTGAGGACTTTTTTTATACTAATGAGCCAAAAATATACATTGCGGACTTTTTAGTGTACTTCAATAATGATTGATTTTTTTGTATGATTGAGCCCCTATTTAAAATTGGCCTGGATTGATATGGACCGACCAGACTATGGTCCACCACGGTCCACTAGGGGTGATCGGTTTGTCCAGTCTGGGAAAATACTAGATCAAAAGTTTTGATCTATCATTCTTCAGATCGAATCAGACCGGATCGGATCGAATTAGATCGGCTTACTCTCCAAGTAGGTAAAAGGGCTTCAAAAGAAAATTTCCAAAGAAAATAAGTGTATCGGGCTACCATCCCCGTTTCTGGTCTTGGCCTGCGCCCCAACCATCTTATTATCCGGTCTTGGCCCACTTCTGTCCCTAAAAAATTTTACGAAAAACTCTTCATGACCCACCCAAAAACTTTAAAATCTCATTTCTCCCTTGGCACCATCTTAAAATTTAAAATAGTTATCATAACCAAGCCCAGTAGCCCATAAAAATTCTATTAAAAACCCTTATTTTTTCCTCAAAGTGCACCACGCCACCTGTTCTTTCTCTTCAAAGAACATTTTTCATATATTTTTACCCACAAAAGAAAAGGGAACTTAGAAATCTGTTCAATATTGGACATGAATATTTTTTCTGCCTGGTAATATGTTTAGGGGACAATCTAAAGCCATCGCTGGGGCTCCAGCTCTTTATGTGTATTTTTTTGGTTCTTTTCTTATATAGATTTTATTAACACTTTTAAATATTTTTAAAAAATTAAAAAATTCACAATATCATTAAAAAACACTTTCTTAGAATCTTAATCATGAAGTGTTTTTAATCATGAAGTATTTTTCAATGATCAATATTTTTTTATCAACTCCAATGGAAAGACTAATATTAACATGACACGATCTATTATGTTAATGAATTGTGTTAGGATTTGAGATTTTGACGCAATGAGCTTAATGGGTCGGGTTAAGATTGGCCTATATAATATAATATACATATCTTGACACGACCCGTTAATACGATTTGCCATCCTTAAATTTAAATATGGGAAATTTGAAGGCTTGGATAGGCTGGCCGGTGAACACCGTAGAATGGTGAATTTATTACAAATTTGATTTCTAAATTCTCATCATCACAAAGAATTGTTGCGAGTGAAATGGAATGCGCAATGATTATCCATAATAAGCAAACATTAATATAAGTTTTCCAGCTCTCTCTCAAGATGAAGCTTTCTCCTCTTCCAGTAGACTACCAAATCCAGTCTTCTTCCACCTACCAAATTCTCGAACCAGCCCCAAAAGAAGCAAAAAAAATCTCTGACCTTACCCTTGTTGGGAAAATCATCTCGTCAAAAGCCCTCAATAAACACACCTTCCATGCTACTATCAAAGTAGTTTGGAGTTTCATTACAGGGCTAACCATCGAAGACATAGGCATGAATACTTTTCTCTTCACCTTCCCAACTCCACAAGACAAGGAGAGGGTCTTCAGTCAGCGGCCATGGAACTTCAAGGGCTTCCATATGTTACTTAAAGAGTGGCATCCAGGTCAAAACTTGCAGGAAATTGATCTTAAACACACGGCTTTTTGGATTCAAATCCATGGACTGCCTTTAGAGATAATGACCCTCAGAAATGCAATCAAGATTGGAAAAGCACTTGGTAATCTTCTGGACGTAGATGAGAACTCTCTGCCTACTGTCTCCACAAAGCAGTTCTTATGTATTCGGGTGGAAATCGACGTTACTAAACTGCTAATTGATGGAATCATCTATCCTCGAATCAAAGGCACCCCAGCAAAAATATCCTTTAAGTATGAACGTCTTTCCGACTTTTGCTACATCTGTGGAAGCATAGGTCATGTTCAACAAAGCTGCCCTCTATACTTTGGCAAAGCATGTATACCACAATACAGTCTTGTCCTTCGTGCGGAAGGACAAGAGACTCGAAGATTTCTCAAAATGGAAGAACCAACTATTCAACCTGAGAATCATGGAAAAATTCTACTGGAAAAGCCACCCTCGTTGCCACCAATTCGCATTAGAGAATCATCATTCCCTCAGCCTGCTCTTTCACAGTTCAATATGAGTGCACAACACAAAGGAAAAGAAAAGATCATTATGCATTCTCTAGAAGAAGAAGACGACTCTAACTCGGCAACACAACTTGCCATTTTTGCTGGATGCGGTGCAGAACAGGTCACTCAATCTCCTTCTCTTCCATGCATGTAAGTGGGGAACAGTGAATGGCGCACAGTACCAACATCTCAACTCCCCCCAAGTCAAACACGTGTCACACAAACCAGTCTTCAGACAAAACATTCAATGCCTGCTACTTTTAGTCGAAATCCACTTGACCCCATTCACTTAACCCACCCACTTGACCCCTTTCTGCACATGGCGCCATTCCCTCCTCAAAATGAATTCAACATTTTCGGCAAAACAAAATCCCAAGGCATCTCCCCTTCCAACCACATGGCTCCTGTCAACTCTCATTTAATACATCATTTACCACAGCTGCCGAACCCCTCTGAACATACACTACCAAACAGTTCTACCGGATCCTCAAACCCAAACCCAGTGATAGACTCATCTGATTCACGACCTTCCAAAGAATATCTATCAATCGAAACTCCTGAACCATCCATCTTCAAAACAATTATAGCTCAATTCACTTCAAAAGAAGGCCCAATAAACTACCAAGCAAATAATCCGCAAATCTCACTTCTTGTAAGTCCCTCTAGAAAGGCCTGTCTCTCATTCTCCCCATTCCAACTAGACCCGAATACCTAACCCCAAGCCCAACCCATGTCCTTCCACCCAACCTTTGCTTTCAACTCTGAAATCGTAAATCAACCCCAGGCCTACCAATCTCCTGAAAACTATCCCTTCTCCCAAATCATTTCTTCCAGCGATCAAACAAATACAATCCAGAGGAAAAGAAAATCTTCATCTTGCGAGAGTTCTGAGAAAAACTTACCAAAAAAAAAATGTCTTATCTCATCAGATCTACCAGTGGAGTTAAACGAAGAAAAGCACCCTCATGGTATAGAAAAAGATCAACAACTGGAAAGGAACTCACCTACGGCACTAATAGAGAACGACGAGTCAAGAATCCTGCAGCTGGCAGCAGTTCAAGAAAAGAAAAATTCTCCGCATGGAAGAAAGAAAAAGAACAACCGATTCTCTCCATATATCCAAAGGAACTCGACCTTAGCGAGTAACTCTTCTCAGTCCTCAGTGATGAACTTATTTCCCCTTAATCCAACGACCACTGTGGCAGGGTCCAAACTGCCACCATCAGATCCATGAAAATTTTATCTTGGAATTGTCGAGGCATTGCTTGGCCTCGTGCAATTAGGAATCTCAGAGCAATCATCAGGATTCACAATCCTGATTCTATCTTCATCTCTGAAACTTTATTATCTTCTCGTAATACTACTCGTACTGTTAATAGTCTAGGATTTTCCCACTTTATTCATATTCCCCCATCTGGGAAATGGGGAGGACTTTTGTTGTTATGGCGCACTGGTTTGGATGTAGAAGTGGTCTCTGTAAATAGTAATATCATCTCCTGTTTAGTGTATTCTGATCCTCTGCACTATCCTTGGCTTTTAAATTTGGTCTACTGCCCTGCAAAGAAAACTGAGAAACATTACTTTTAGGACACTTTGAACAAAATCACATACTCTTTTTCGGGACCTATGATGACTATCGGGGACTTCAACTCTATAATCAGTCAGAATGAAAAATTT
Organism: Pterocarya stenoptera; assembly: GCA_003123785.1. Classification (NCBI taxonomy): domain Eukaryota; kingdom Viridiplantae; phylum Streptophyta; class Magnoliopsida; order Fagales; family Juglandaceae; genus Pterocarya; species Pterocarya stenoptera. Next base: position 246,990 of record QEOT01004154.1, read on the forward strand.
GGTGGGAAATTGTTTGCATGCTCTTCAACTTCTAATGGCTTCAAAAAATTTTTGGACAGAAATGGGTTCATTGATCTCAAAACCTCTGGTCCTAAATACACCTGGTCGAACAATAGACATGGAGCTTTCGACATTAGAGAGAAACTTAATAGAGCTGTTATAAATTTAGAATGGAATACTCTGTTTCCTGATGCTTCGGTCTCAATTCTACCACGTGTCACCTCTGATCACTCTCCAATTATTCTCAATACTTCAAATCGTGGCAACCAAAAAAAATCTTTCAAATTTGAAGAATTCTGACTCAGAGACCCATTTTGTTATGACACCATAAAAAAATCCTGGAACACCCACATCTATGGTTCTTCCATTTATATCTTGACTAAAAAACTCCATGCAACAAAACAAGCGCTCAAACTGTGGAATAAAACGTCTTTTGGCCATATTCAAACTGAAATAAACAATCTTTCAAAACATATCAATCAAATCCAAACAAATGATCCCACTCCTGAGACAATCATTTTAGAAAACTCTCGGAAAGAAACTCTTAATGAGCAGCTTAGGCAGGAATAATCCTTTTGGCGTCAAAAGTCCAGAAACACTTGGCTTACTTCTTCTGATCTTAATACAAAATTCTTCCACGTATCTACCTCCATCAGAAGAACGAACACTATCGATACTCTAAAAAATTCAAATGGTGAGTGGATCACTAACCCCTCTGAGATATCAGCCTTGTTTCTTGACCACTTTAATAACATCTACCGATGTACCATTCCTGATCCTCCCCATGATCTTGATCAACTCTTCCCCCAAAAAATTACAAGACAAGAAAATGATTCCCTCTGCTTGATCCCAACTGAAGAGGAAATTCTCAACACCATCAAGCAAACTCCATCCACCAAAGCACCTGGACCAGATGGGTTCACTGGTTTGTTTTTTAAGACTCACTGGGAGCTGATAAAAAAAGATTTAATTGTTGCTATTCAAAATTTTTTCCACCAAGGGAAGCTCCTAAAAGAATTGAATCATACAAACATAACTCTTGTTCCCAAAGTTGACTGCCTAAACATGGTCCATCATTTTCGTCCAATCAGTCTTACTAATATTAGCTATAAAATCATTGCAAAAATTCTGGCAAATAGACTCCGGAGGATTCTGCCCAGCATCATCTCACCCAACCAAACTGCGTTTGTTCCTGGTAGACTCATCCAAGACAACACCATCCTTACTCAAGAAATTTTCCACCATCTTAAAAAGAAAAAAGGAAAACAAGGTCTCATGGCAGCCAAGATTGACATGGAAAAACCCTTTGATTTTATGGAATGGTCTTTCATTCTCAATATTTTCAAAAGTTTAGGCTTCAGTCAAACCTGGATCAACTGGATTAGTGAATGCCTTTCAACTGTCTCTTATTCCATTCTTCTCAATGGATCACCTACTGGTTTTATCCATCCTTCTCGAGGTCTGCGTCAAGGTGATCCCCTTTCTCCCTTTCTCTTCATCCTTGCAAGTGAGGTCCTCTCAAGACTCATCCAAAAGGAAGAGAATAAAAACAATTTGGAAGGAATCAACATTTCTAAGGGAGGTCTTAAAATATCTCATCTTCTTTTTGCAGATGATCTTATTTTCTTTGGAAAAACTTCTCCATCTACAGCCCGCGCATTTGCCCGTTGCATGGACAAGTATACTCGATGGTCTGGTCAAAAAATTAATTAGAACAAATCCACCATCCACTTCAGAAATAACACTCCCATTGACATCAAAAGAGAGATAAAAGATTCCTTAAACTTCAAAACTTGTCCTACTAAGCTCAGATATCTTGGCTTGCCTCTCTTCATTGGACACTCCAAAAGTAACATATTCAAAGAGACTCTTGAAAAAATTGAATCAAAGCTTCAATCCTGGAAATTAAAGCTCCTCTCCCAAGCTAGCCGAACCACTCTAATCAGAACTGTTGCAACTTCTATCCCAACATACACCATGACCATTGGCAAAATGCCAAGAGTTGTTTCCTCAAAAATTGATAGTCTCTTTTGGAATTTCTGGTGGGGCTAGGACAATAATCAGAACCATGGTTTCTTCACCAAATCCTCGGACACTATGTGCAAACCAAAATCTCTGGGTGGCCTTGGTCTGAAACAGTACTCTATCTTTAACAATGCTTTAATCACTAAATTTGCTTGGATCATCATTAATGATACCAATAGCCTCTGGAAGCATTTTCTTACTAATAAATACCTCAAAAATTTCAGCTTCTTTGATGTCAATCCGAGACCCACTGACTCTTGGTTCTGGAAGTGCCTTCTCAACATAAGAGACTTCCTCAAAACAAGCTACTGTCATCAAATAAACAATGGCATCTCAACAAAAGTCTGGCAAGATCCTTGGGTTCCAACTCTTCCCACTCTAATCTCTCAGCCTAACCCACTCATAAACTAGATCGATCCGAGATTGACTGTTGCAGAACTCACCCTTGAAGAGCCCAGAAGATGGAACACCCTCCTCTTCCAAACTCTTTTCTCATCGGATTCTGCTAGAGAAATTTTCAAAATCCCCTTGTCTGAGCATAATTTTAGCAATGTTAATGACAAAATCAAATGGAAATATCACTACTCTGGCAATTTCTCTGTTAAATCTGCCTATGCTGCTATGCAAAATCCAAATCCATCTGCAAATCATGTTCCTCAAATAAACTGGAAGAAATTATGGAAACTTCAGATTCAGGATAGGCTGAAGCTTCTCTTCTAGAAGGTCACACACAACATTCTCCCAAAAAAATCCCTTGTGAAAAAGATTGTCAATCTTGATGATGACCAAATTCTTTGTCCATTCTGCCATGCCAAGGAAGAAACAATATCTCACCTAATTCTAAATTGTTGCTATACTAGAACTCCCTGGCGGAACTCCAACTGGCCAATTGACATTACGAAGTTCATTGAAAGACCGATTGAGGAATGGATCCAAATCATCTTGCCCCCTTCCACTTCCTTGAAAATCCCTAAAAATGAAACTCAATCTTTTCAAATTTTTGCAGCATTGGTCATTGACAATATTTGGTTTCTCAGGAACAAAGTCATACATGAGTCTATAAAACCCTCACCCACTTGGTTAATCACAAAATTTTCAAAATCCCTTCTTGACCACACCACAACTTGGGTAGGGAAAAAATTGGAGTTGAAAATGCCAGAACAAGAAAAACCAGTAGGTTGCTTCGTTATTCAATTTGACGTGGCAATTAGAGCTGAGGTACAACAACTGCAAGCATCTGCAGCACTGATCGAGGGACTCTTATATTTGCTATTACAAGTCTAATCCCAGGAAAGAATCCAAATGTAGGTGAAGCTACAGCAGCATTGACAGGGATTAAAGAAGCAAAAGAACGGAGATATATGAAAATACATATTGAAGGTGATTCCCAACAGGCAATCCATGCAATCAGACAAGGAAAACAACCAACTGACTGGGAAATGCAAGCAATTACCAATGATATCCACTTCAATTTATCAGAATTTGAAGCTTGGTCAGCAGCAAAGATTCATCGATCCAAAAATCGATGTGCGCATAATCTAGCGCAATGGGCAGCATCCAATAACTACTATGGAAGCATACCCCTCTCTACAATCCCCCCCCATATTTTATATTTTCATAGTGGTAAGGACCCTCCTATTTTGTAATAATTATAGACAACTATGTAACCTCTTTTGTGTTGTAATGTATTATACTTGCCGAGAAAAAAAAAACATTAATATGCATCGGGGGATTTGATGGGCCTCCTCTCGAAAAAAATTTAAGCTCCAATCATCAAGATCTTCGATCACGGAGTTGGAATTCGATCATAGTTTTTTTATACTTTTTTAATTCAAACACTTTCTACTATTTGAAAAAACATAGAAGATAGAATTAGCATAAAACTCATTATATTTATAAAAATTTTATGTAAAATCACTTTTTACGTACTCTTTGTACATTCCACTAATATGATTGGTTGCATCACTTTTTTTTAATATAAAATAATTGTTTTAATTAATCACATCAATAGAGTATGTAATGAATATATAAAAGTGATTGTATGTAACTGAACTCTTATATTTAATATTAGATATTTAAGATCCATTCAAGTCGACCTTGTGCTCTTTTTTTTCCTCTTTTCCATTTGTCTTTTGGGTTTGGCAATATAATAAAAAAAATAAGGAATGATTTGGATTCTGAGATGAGATGAGATAGTTTTAGATAAAAAAATGAAAGTTAAAAAAAATATTGGAAGAATATTATTTTTTAATATTATTATTATTTTAAAATTTAAAAAAGTTAAATTATTTATTATATTTATGTAAAAATTTAAAAAATTTATAATTATAAAATGAGATAAAATGATGCAGAATTCAAACATGCCTACGTTTGTCGGGCCAAAGCATCCCTGTTTCTGGTCATGGCCTGCGCCCCAACCATCTTTTCTTTTGCCCACGTCAGTGGCAGAGCCACGTGCTTCTGTGCCTAAAAACTTATACGAAAAACTCTTCATGGCCCACCCAAAAGCTTTAAAATCTAGTTTCTCCCTTGGCCCCAACTTAAAATTTAAAATAGTTATCATAACCAAGCCCAGTAGCCCATAAAAATTCTAATAAAACCCTTATTTTTTCCTCAAAAGTGCACCACGCTACCTGTTCTCTCTCTTCCAAGAACATTTTTCACATATTTTTACCCACAAACGAAAAGCGAACTTAGAAATCTGTTCAATATTGGAAATGAATATTTTTTCTGCCTGGTAATATGTTTAGGCTATCCCAATCACCAACAAGATCATAGCCAATACATGCAACAATGTTGAACATGCAGCTAGCAGGACAGCAACCCAAGTAGAGGTCTTTTTCCAAAGTAAAAACAAAGGCCTGCCGGCTATAATGAGTCTCATCCTTCCGGAAAGATGCTCAGCATCTATGCCGTGTCTTAAAGAATCAGCACTGTTTATTTTTTTTCAATAATTTTTCATAAGATAGATACCTCTACCCAACAGAGAGAAAGGGGAAAAAAATTCATAGATCTTGTTTTCTTCAATCTCCTCCGTAATTCAGCATATATAGCAGTTTATACTTTCTTTACTCCTTTTGAATCCGTTCGTATTGTTTGATCCGTGCGTATATAGTTATAGTTAGTCAGTCATGTCATTTACAACACCAACAACCTCAATTTACAAACTTTGGCAATTTCCCTTTATTTCATAGTCGGAAACTTGCTATAACTTATGGAATAGTTCAAAAAATCCCACCTCTAGACAACTTTTTTTTTTTTTATCAAAAGGACGGTTATTGGATTGGTACGTTGCTTTTTGCTTCGTTTCTGATAGATGAGAATCATTGCTGACCAAGTTATGGTCACTTATCTCAGAGGGATCTAATATTTCTGTAATGTTTCAAAAGTTTGAACATGCAGTTTTTGAGAATCACTTTCCACTAATAAGTTGCAGCATGCATGCGTTCCAGGCTTATTGGAATAATGATCAAACAGATTTTACTGCACAATTATTCAGATGTAAGGGGGAAAACAGGAATTACTATTCAATTATTGAGTAAAAAGTCGAATAAGTTTCATACAAAGACCTATCTACTACTTTCTCCTGCACTCATTACAACGAAATTTAGGTTTGAGAAAAACGAATTTTCCTCGATCGGCCAAAGTTTCTTTGCATGTTTTGAAATTCTGATATCCTACGTTAATGAGCAAAAGATGACTCTTTTATAATGGTTCAAACGTCAAAAGATATGGATCTTTCTTCTTCATCTTTGATGGTGTTGATCATGACAACAACTTGGTTTATGCTTGGCCTTGCATCCGGGGTTTGATTAACACATTTAATCCCCACCTGCAACAAGCTCACCATCCTTTCTTCGCTTGCACCTTCTGAGATCAGGGACCTGTCAAAGACTTCAACAGTCCACTCCTCTCGAATAACCGAGAGAACCCAGTCAGCCAAGTCAACTCCATTATTCTGCACCAGCTTTCCAGTAAGAAGCTCGAGAAGAATGACGCCCAATCCATAAATGTCTCCTTTGAAGGCTCTGAAAGCATTATTGGTCCTAGCAGCGTCGGGAAGAGATGAGCCATTTTGGGTATCCATCACCATAAGACCATATTCACTTATGCGAGGCTCCATGTTCCTATTCAGCAAGATGTTGGAGGATTTCAAGTTACCGTGGGCAATCCCATCTTCTTGCAGTTCTTGATGCATGAAGGCTAATGCCTCAGCAATACTAGCTGCAACAGCCAGTCTGTTTGCCCAGTCAAGTTTTTGGCTCGTGTGGGTTCCTGAGTATAATATTTAGTACTTTAGAAGCCTAAAAAATACTAGGAAAAAATAAATAAAAAGTAGATGAAATTCTCAAGAGGTTGAGAGCAAGCACGGTGCAAGAGAAATCAAACAATACAGAATCATGACATAAAAAGTACAGTAATTACACAAAGATAAAAGAAGCGTGATATTTACCATGAAGAAGCCTGAATAGACTTCCATTTTCCTGATATTCATAGACCAAAAGCTTCTCCTCTTTGGAACAATAATAACCAAGAGCAGGCAGTACATTTGGGTGCTTCACTTGGTCCATCCTTTGCATCCTCTGCTTAAATTCATTGCTTGAAATGATCCAATCCTTGATCCTTTTGACAACTAAATTCATCCCATTCTCAAATATGATCTTATAAAGGGTACCGTGCTTTCCTCTTCCAAGCAATTCGGCTGGAGCACTGAGCAAATCTTCGAATTTTAGTCCATTCACAACAGGGCTTTCAAGGACAATCAGCGAGGAGGAAACCAACGTACTTTCATTTGAGGTATCCATATTTTCTGACCTGCTCACACCTGATTTCTGCTCGTTTGATATTATGCCGTGCCTTCTGATACTATCATCAACTTCTGCTACCTTGATCTTTGCATCAACCTCCTCTTCTCTATCTTTTCTTTTGCACAGCTTGAAAACGATCAGCCCGAGACACACCAAGGCCACTACTATATAGCCTGAGTACATAAGAATCTTACTGGTTGAGGGACTCTTTGCCTTTGGTTTGTCGTCCGCTTCCTGTGGGAGGGATGAACAATTCTTTGGCGATGGATCTCCGCATAGTTCGGGATTGCCCAAGAAGCTGCTTTCAGAGAATCGGCCGCCCACATCTGGAATACGGCCGCTGAAGTTGTTGTCGGAAACGTTGAAAACGTCAAAATTGGAGAAGTCAAACTTGGGTATCTTCCCACTCAGATGGTTGTTTTGAGCGAGGAGCATTGTCAGACCTGAAATCCGGGACAACTCTGGCAACTCACCAGAGAAGTTATTGTTCGAAATATCCAGTCTTTTTAGATTACCCAGCATGGCAAGCGAACTGGGAAGGCTTCCAGAAAGTTGGTTCCCACTTAAGTGCAAGCGAGTGAGTTCCTTGCAGTTCGAAATCTCAGCTGGGATTCCTCCGCCAATACTGTTGCCATCGAGGTCAAGAACATTAAGAGATGCAGCAAGGGACTCCGTGTTACAAAGAGAAGTGATATCAAGAATTCCATTGAGATTTAGCAAGCGAAGTAGTAACTTTGTCACAGAAGCATTTCGACGATCGCAGGATACACCAGGCCACTGGTCCTTGCAGGGATCAGAGGTTAAGTTCCAAAGCAAATTGAGCCCTGGATCAACATTATTGTTGGAGAGTTTGGAAAGAAAGTCTTTGAGTGAGTTCTTAACCTCGTCCTCCACAGAATTTGTCATATGGAGGATGAGGAAAAGGGAAAAGAAGATCATCCAGATGGAAACTCGATTCATTTGTGTAAGATCTTGAGATTTCATGCAAACAGGCCTAGAGAATGATCTTGTTGCGAGAACATGAAGTTTTAAATACAAGATGGCTCTGAAAATGGTTGGGATTGGGGAACGAGGAGGAAATTACAATGGGTTAAGCGATTGCTGGAATTGTTGCAGTGCCAATTGGCTGATTCTACGAGGAGAATTTTTATATATAGCTTGCTTTTGACTTGGCAATATATGATTAGAGATGGGCCACTCGACTCGAACTAAAATTTGAAAATGTAGTGCCGGCAGCCACAATGATTTTAACCTTTTTTTTTTTTT
>QEOT01004154.1:255803-270088 GCA_003123785.1 Pterocarya stenoptera
TTTTTTTTTTTATCAAAAGGACGGTTATTGGATTGGTACGTTGCTTTTTGCTTCGTTTCTGATAGATGAGAATCATTGCTGACCAAGTTATGGTCACTTATCTCAGAGGGATCTAATATTTCTGTAATGTTTCAAAAGTTTGAACATGCAGTTTTTGAGAATCACTTTCCACTAATAAGTTGCAGCATGCATGCGTTCCAGGCTTATTGGAATAATGATCAAACAGATTTTACTGCACAATTATTCAGATGTAAGGGGGAAAACAGGAATTACTATTCAATTATTGAGTAAAAAGTCGAATAAGTTTCATACAAAGACCTATCTACTACTTTCTCCTGCACTCATTACAACGAAATTTAGGTTTGAGAAAAACGAATTTTCCTCGATCGGCCAAAGTTTCTTTGCATGTTTTGAAATTCTGATATCCTACGTTAATGAGCAAAAGATGACTCTTTTATAATGGTTCAAACGTCAAAAGATATGGATCTTTCTTCTTCATCTTTGATGGTGTTGATCATGACAACAACTTGGTTTATGCTTGGCCTTGCATCCGGGGTTTGATTAACACATTTAATCCCCACCTGCAACAAGCTCACCATCCTTTCTTCGCTTGCACCTTCTGAGATCAGGGACCTGTCAAAGACTTCAACAGTCCACTCCTCTCGAATAACCGAGAGAACCCAGTCAGCCAAGTCAACTCCATTATTCTGCACCAGCTTTCCAGTAAGAAGCTCGAGAAGAATGACGCCCAATCCATAAATGTCTCCTTTGAAGGCTCTGAAAGCATTATTGGTCCTAGCAGCGTCGGGAAGAGATGAGCCATTTTGGGTATCCATCACCATAAGACCATATTCACTTATGCGAGGCTCCATGTTCCGATTCAGCAAGATGTTGGAGGATTTCAAGTTACCGTGGGCAATCCCATCTTCTTTCAGTTCTTGATGCATGAAGGCTAATGCCTCAGCAATACTAGCTGCAACAGCCAGTCTGTTTGCCCAGTCAAGTTTTTGGCTCGTGTGGGTTCCTGAGTATAATATTTAGTACTTTAGAAGCCTAAAAAATACAAGGAAAAAATAAATAAAAAGTAGATGAAATTCTCAAGAGGTTGAGAGCAAGCACGGTACAAGAGAAATCAAACAATACAGAATCATGACATAAAAAGTACAGTAATTACACAAAGATAAAAGAAGCGTGATATTTACCACGAAGAAGCCTGAATAGACTTCCATTTTCCTGATATTCATAGACCAAAAGCTTCTCCTCTTTGGAACAATAATAACCAAGAGCAGGCAGTACATTTGGGTGCTTCACTTGGTCCATCCTTTGCATCCTCTGCTTAAATTCATTGCTTGAAATGATCCAATCCTTGATCCTTTTGACAACTAAATTCATCCCATTCTCAAATATGATCTTATAAAGGGTACCGTGCTTTCCTCTTCCAAGCAATTCGGCTGGAGCACTGAGCAAATCTTCGAATTTTAGTCCATTCACAACAGGGCTTTCAAGGACAATCAGCGAGGAGGAAACCAACGTACTTTCATTTGAGGTATCCATATTTTCTGACCTGCTCACACCTGATTTCTGCTCGTTTGATATTATGCCGTGCCTTCTGATACTATCATCAACTTCTGCTACCTTGATCTTTGCATCAACCTCCTCTTCTCTATCTTTTCTTTTGCACAGCTTGAAAACGATCAGCCCGAGACACACCAAGGCCACTACTATATAGCCTGAGTACATAAGAATCTTACTGGTTGAGGGACTCTTTGCCTTTGGTTTGTCGTCCGCTTCCTGTGGGAGGGATGAACAATTCTTTGGCGATGGATCTCCGCATAGTTCGGGATTGCCCAAGAAGCTGCTTTCAGAGAATCGGCCGCCCACATCTGGAATACGGCCGCTGAAGTTGTTGTCGGAAACGTTGAAAACGTCAAAATTGGAGAAGTCAAACTTGGGTATCTTCCCACTCAGATGGTTGTTTTGAGCGAGGAGCATTGTCAGACCTGAAATCCGGGACAACTCTGGCAACTCACCAGAGAAGTTATTGTTCGAAATATCCAGTCTTTTTAGATTACCCAGCATGGCAAGCGAACTGGGAAGGCTTCCAGAAAGTTGGTTCCCACTTAAGTGCAAGCGAGTGAGTTCCTTGCAGTTCGAAATCTCAGCTGGGATTCCTCCGCCAATACTGTTGCCATCGAGGTCAAGAACATTAAGAGATGCAGCAAGGGACTCCGTGTTACAAAGAGAAGTGATATCAAGAATTCCATTGAGATTTAGCAAGCGAAGTAGTAACTTTGTCACAGAAGCATTTCGACGATCGCAGGATACACCAGGCCACTGGTCCTTGCAGGGATCAGAGGTTAAGTTCCAAAGCAAATTGAGCCCTGGATCAACATTATTGTTGGAGAGTTTGGAAAGAAAGTCTTTGAGTGAGTTCTTAACCTCGTCCTCCACAGAATTTGTCATATGGAGGATGAGGAAAAGGGAAAAGAAGATCATCCAGATGGAAACTCGATTCATTTGTGTAAGATCTTGAGATTTCATGCAAACAGGCCTAGAGAATGATCTTGTTGCGAGAACATGAAGTTTTAAATACAAGATGGCTCTGAAAATGGTTGGGATTGGGGAACGAGGAGGAAATTACAATGGGTTAAGCGATTGCTGGAATTGTTGCAGTGCCAATTGGCTGATTCTACGAGGAGAATTTTTATATATAGCTTGCTTTTGACTTGGCAATATATGATTAGAGATGGGCCACTCGACTCGAACTAAAATTTGAAAATGTAGTGCCGGCAGCCACAATGATTTTAACCTTTTTTTTTTTTTAACTCGTATAATTCTCCTAATCAATCAGTTGAGACTGTTCATGAGGTTGACCACTTTATAAAGTTCCATTTGGAATGTACAACACAAACGTTCTCTATTTATGCAATGGAGCATTTTGGATTCGGACACCAATTTTTAAGTACCCCATAGCTTTCAGAATTTCTTTAGCTATCATTACCTACTGCTCAAAGAAGCCACCCTAAAAAACATGGTTTATGCCCATGGTGTAAGGGCAGGTCGAGTACAGAAAGTATCAGACAAAGATGAGCTCAAAGTTGAACCAGCATATCCCTGTTTCATTCTAAAAAGATTCTCATCCTTTGTATGTTCATGCTTTTCATCCTGCACTTGTCTCTAGCATATAATCCATGCATTTAGCCGGCCCAGAAAAGATGTAATTATTAAGGGTTTTGTTATATAACCTCTTATTGTTTATCCAGATTCCATACTTTTTAATATTTTTTTTTGAATTTATTTTTTAAAAAATATTTCAAATTTTTTATTCACTATTCATATAAAAAATATTTGATAAAAAAGAAAAAAAAGAAAAAGTAGAGTGTAGAATGTAGATGAATAGTAAGAAATTGTGAATATTTTTTTGATTACTTAATACTAAGATCACCAATTGGCTTTTAGTTGAAATTGTGCTCTGAAAATTGGCTTTTACGAGAATGGACCGTTTGATGATTGATCGCTAGCTGGTTGGGTAGTGGGTACTTTATCCTGTGAACCGTTCCGAGTGGGTCGGGGCGCACTCTCAAATAAAGTAGGTCGTCAATGTTCTCAAATTCTTATCCAACGTTGTATGATTTTGGAGATTTGTCTTGCGCCTCAAATCTCACGCCCCTCGAATTTCAGATATTTTTTTATTTGTCTTGCAGATGCGAGCATATAGATGGCGCAGTTCATGCAGGCAAGGCGGAAAAAGAAAGGTCGAGATGATACGTAACGCGCATTTGCTCTCTTTCTTTCGCCGAATTTGCAAGGTGTTGGTTCCTCGTCTTCGTATTCGACGGCGCGACGCAAATGACTTCGTTTGAGACCAAAAACTTGGTCCAGAAAAGGCATTTCTGTTGTAATGGCGGAACACCGCTCCCTGATCGAGCGCGGTAGACAACGTATCAACGCGCCGGCCAAGGTCAGAAAGACTGCCGATTCTCGATCCGGTCACTGTTATTTTTGAAGATTTTATCTGGGAAGTTGTGCCCCTTTTGAGCATTTGTAGTAATCCACTATATTAGATTCTGGATGTGGGTGACTTCGCGTTTTGCGAAAAACTCCGTTACATTATACCATTGTGAGCAACACATGAACAATGCCATTTTGCTCTTTGTCGGGTTGGTCGGAGAACTGGGGGACCTATTGGACTTAATTCGGGTTCGAATTTGTTTTCTTAAAAAAAAAAAAAGGATGAAATTTTGCATGAATATCGGTTCTGGAAGCCGAGATGATGAAATAGAGGATCATCATCCTAGTTAGTTTCGAATGAGATACGATTTAGTGGTGTATTTGATATGACATATTCGCCATCGGCTTTAGTTAAGGTAATTGTGCTTCTGATTCTTGTGAACAACTTGAGGCAATGAAACTGAAAGAAGCAGCGAAGGAAGTCGTGAACCGGAAGAAAACGCAGAAGAATGATCTATGGTTGAAAAGATTTTTTCAGAAGAAGCTGACATGGTGGGGAAATGAGTTACAAAGGGATGACATGGTTTCCAAGAGTTGCAACAAAGATAATAATTCTGCTGCTGCTATTCCTTCTGAGGTGGAGGATGGCAGGGAAGAGGAAGAGATGATACTGGTAAATTTATCCTACCTACTCTCTGCATCATTAGTAATTGCCATTACAGTTATTGTTATCCAGGATGAAACTTGTTCAACTTCTTACAAAAATCTTTTTGCTTTCGGTAATTGAATCAGTTTTTTTATTTTTTTTTCCTGGACAGTAATTGAGTATTTTTTATTAGAAAAAGAACGAAGCCATAATGTTTTTAATCAAAAACTTCTGTAAATTTATGATTATAATACTTTAAAAGTTGGAGAGACGAGATAATCAAACAAGATAATTCCTATAGTTATAAATAAATTTTATAAAATAAAACTCATAATTTGACATAACTTCGTACGATATATTAAATTTATTTTATAATAAGAATAATTTTATAATCTGATGTATCCTATCAAATTATGTCAATTTATAAATTTATTTTATAAAATTCCTTCTTGCCAAAGTATTTATCACTAAACAAAGTGAAAGTTGTCCATTACATTAAATAAAGTAAATTTATTTACAGTGATTATAAATCACAAAATTATAGAAAATAAATAGATATGAAAATAATTTTTCTATTTAGAATATACAAACCACCCACATCATAAATAATAAAACTTGAATTAAAATTTTAAAATTTATTTTTTAAATTAAATTATCTCATATAAATATTTTTTTATTAAGCGTTAAATTATCTCGGTCTTCTTCTATACACCGAGAATATAATTTTGGATAGCACTACCGATTGATGCATTCATGTATTTTTTTAATCCTCTTCAACATTTTTAAAAAAAATTCACAATATCATTAAAAAAATACTTTATCATTCATTTAGTAAAAAAAAATTAATAATAATCTGTCTGACCCTATCATCGGAACCTTTAGGCTTTATCAGGTCATATAGCATTTTCCTATAATTTTTCATGAGAAAATAATAATAAAAAGTATGATCACAAGTTTTTGACAGATCCCTGTCAGTGTTCACCCATCGATAATATAAGATATTTTGGTTTTGGATGCATTAAATGACAAAAGGCTATTCGTTTTTTAATTCCGTAAAACAATATGCAGATTTTAATGATGCTGCATAGTATAAATAGATTTACTCTAATCAAAATAATTGAGAGAGATCGATCAGGAAGAGTCGGAGAGATGGCAGGGAGGAGCAGCTGTTTTTACAAGGATGTTCTCCCTTTTTTTGCCATGGTTGCTTGTGAGAGCATCAACGTTGTCTTAAATGTTCTGTTTAAAGCAGCCACTTTGAAAGGTTTGAGTTATCACGTCTTCATGGCTTACTCCTACGCCGTATCTACCCTTGTTCTCCTTCCTTTGGCCTTCTTCTCTGGCCGGTCTGTTTCTTAACCTGATTCTCTACGCCCTACATAATACATATTACATACAATAATTCTTCATAAGCCAATTGAAAAGACATTCTCCAATATTTTTTTCTTACTGGTTTTTATCTGGTGCATATAGAAGGGCTGAGCTTCCTGCGTTGGAGTTGTCTCTCCTCTATAGAATTTTCCTCCTCGGATTGTTTGGGTAAGAAAACGTTCTCTTTCTTTCTTTCTCTTGAGATTCGGGGAAATGAAAAATGGGAAGAAGAAATAAGAAGGGGATTTTTCTTATGTTGGATGATCTGTGTTAGGGCAGGTATGGAGCTCAGATATGTGGATATAAAGGCATAGAATACAGTTCGCCGACTCTTGCTTCAGCTGTCAGCAACCTCACACCAGCTTTTACTTTCATACTTGCTGTCATTTTTAGGTTCCTCTATTCGTTCTTACTAACCCTTGGAGCTCTATTTTCCCTATAGTTTATCTAATATGTGTCTTAAGTGAATCTTTAACCAATTAGATTAAAACACATCCCGAGTCATTTTCTTTTATTGTGTTTTAATCTTTAACCCTTCCATGGATGTGTGGTAGAGGATGCATTCAAACAGTAGGTCCATGTAGTCAGTTCTTTAATCACTGAGTTTGTTTAATCCATTTCTTGTTGGTAACTGTAATCTGAACTTTCTATTTCTTCTTCCTCAACCTTATATGGGTGCTTCAAAAAGGATGGAGCAGTTAGCTTTAAGAAGGTCAAGTACTCTGGCTAAAGTCATGGGCACTGTAGTGTCAATATCAGGTGCACTGGTAGTGGTTCTCTATGAGGGCCCTACGCTCATATCGACCTCATCTCAACCACCATCCCTTTCACTTCCTTTTATCCTGGGCTCCTCACAAACGAATTGGGTCATAGGTGGCCTCTTACTTGCTGTTGAGTGCCTTATGTTCTCAATCTGGTACATTATTCAGGTACTTTCCATGGTGAATACTTCCTAGATGTGTGGAGTATGGTACTGCTATCAAATAATTCAAAGAAGCTAAATTTAGATTTTGTAGCGTTTTACAGACTCAAGTTATGAAAATGTATCCATCGGAGATAATTGTGTCCTTCTTATACAACTTGTGTGGGACAATTATATCTGCACCAGTATCTTTAATGGCAGAAACAAACATGAATGCTTGGAGACTAAAACCTGATATAGCACTGCTTGCCATTGTATACTCGGTAAGAAACTAATCGACCACCATGACAAAGCAGGCTTTTGGTAACGTCTGACCTGAGAAATTCTCTGTGATCAGGGGATTTCTTCATCCTTCATGGCTGTTGTTCACTCATGGGGACTTCGCCTGAAGGGGCCTGTGTATATATCAATCTTCAAGCCTTTGTCAATTGCCATTGCAGCTACAATGGGTGTAATATTCCTTGGAGATGCTCTCTATCTTGGGAGGTATAGAATCCTCGCTCTCATGATTACTTTCTTGCAAAGCAGCAAATGATATTTGCAATTACTTGGCTTGTGTATATCTCTTCACAGTTAAACTCGCATATTTTAAATCTTAATGTTTTTGCAGTGTTGTTGGAGCAATAATAATATCAATTGGGTTTTATGCTGTCATATGGGGAAAAGCAAAAGAAGAAGAAATGAGTGAGGATTATGGCTTTGGTAGCTTGGTACCCTCATGGAATGGAAAGACCCCTTTGTTGCAAAGATACAAGGTTGAAGGCCTGTAATCTAGTACCTTAGGGGTATTTCATGTTCAGAGCAAAGTCAGGCAAACGCCCTAAGGCCTAGTAAAAAGATTGTATAGTATTTGTGCACTCTACGATTGTATGTAACACTTTTTTATAGAGACTGTATGTAGCATTACTCTTGGCTTATGGCATATGGTCAACTCTTGCTTCCAATTGATCAGTCTTTCGTTTATTCCGAAAGTATAGAACTAAAGGGTATATAACTTTGGACTATCACCAATTAATGGTGCATTATTGAGCAAGTATTTTAATCCATAGTTATTAGTTAGTGGCCAACCAAGACAAACGATGGCCTGAATTTCTGTCATTATCTCTTGCCGTACAATGGTTTATGATCGGCCTAAAGTAAATAGAGAAATTTTGTTCTTCTGTAATGACTTTATTATTTTTAATTAATTATTTAAACATAAAGCCACCTAAAATAGATAAAGTCACCTACCATGTTCCATGTCAAAAGCACGTGCCCTTGTCACATAGAGAAATATTGCAACCGCATGAGAATTTTAGGTACGTTTGGACATAGAATAGATAATTTTTAAATTTTTTAAAATTTCTCATAATTTTATTTTTAACTATTACTTAAATATAAAATATTTTTTAATTTCAATTTTTTAAAAATTTTTTCATCTAATCATTATTCAAATACAAAAATAGTACAACTTTTACAAATTTTAAAATAAAAATAATATTCAAACAATTTTTTTACTTCATAATATTTTTATTTAATTTTTTCTCTTATTTTTTAAAATACAATAAAATATATTAACTCAAACTATTTTATTACTATTTATAAAATTCTGAATCTGGTTATCAACTTATCGTGTGTCCAATTAAATATACTTATAAAAGATGTGTCACATAATGGGAGACATTTTTACGCTTGTCAATGGATTTGCATTTCTAATATACAATATCTGACTAATATTTTGTGCTAGGCTGCCATAAATGTCGGTGACACCCCGCTTAACATAAATTTGATTTTTGATTTTTTATATTTTTTAATATTTTTAAAAAATAAAAAAGATATTAATATATTAAAAATTACTTTCTTAATTATTAAATAAAAAATAAAAAAATTAAATATATTAGTGACCAAAATGAAGAGGTAAACTTGAAGCATACTAGTTTTCCTTTTATTAATGGGTTATAACATCTGAATTTTAAATACTGATTTCACTTTTAACAGACCCGGATGCGATGTCCAGGTCCGGATTTTTTTGTAGGTTTCGACTCCAGTCAGTATTCACCCGCTACCTAACAGTCAACCATTTCTTCATTAGGATTCAGAACAAAACCCATTAGGGGATACTTTGGTTTCTTTTTTCTTTTTTTTTTTTTGAAGCTGGATACTTTGGTTTTTCAATGATGTCACAAAAAACTGTTGGGAGGTTTTTTTATTCTGTAAAATTATATGCAAATTTCAGGGATGCTGCATAGAAATAAGAAATTGAGAGAGAGAGAGATCACTGATCAGAGATATTCAGAGAGATGGCAGGGATCAGCTATTTTTACAAGGATGTTCTGCCATTTTTAGCCATGGTTGCGTCTGAGTGCACCAATGTCGTCTTAAACGTCCTCTTCAAAGCAGCCACTCTGCAAGGTTTGAGTTACCAAGTCTTCACTGCTTACTCCTACGCCGTATCTACCCTTGTTCTCCTCCCCTTCGCCTTCGTCTTTGGCCGGTCTGTCTCTTAACCTGATTCACTACGCCCTGCATAATACATACATTAATTTTTCATAGAGCCAATTGGAAATACATATTGTTCTTACTGGTTCTGATCTGATGCATATAGAACGACTGGGCTTCCTACGTTGGAGTGGTCCCTCCTCTATAGAATTTTCCTCCTCGGTGTGCTTGGGTAAGAAAATGATTCACAGGAAGCTGTTCTAGTTTTTCTTTCTTTCTTTTGAGATTTGGGTATATGAAAAATGGGAAGAAGAAACAAAAAGGGAATCCTTTTTCTTATGTTGGAAGACTAATGTAATTAGGGCAGGTATCTATCTACGATATGTGGATACAAAGGCATAGAATACAGTTCGCCGACTCTGGCTTCAGCTGTCAGCAACCTCACACCGGCTTTTACTTTCATACTTGCTGTCATATTCAGGTTTCCCCATTCTTTCTTACTGTTGCTTGGAGTTCCTTCAACATTTTAGTTTGTGTAGATAATATTGTTACTTGTATTTTATGTTAATGTCTCTTAAGTGCGGGCTTGTGGTTAGTGGAGGGGAGTTTTTAAATCACCGGCGATTTCAATGATTATTATGGAAAAAGCCTTTTCCTTGCGAAAGACATTAGGAGCGGCATATTGATAGTTCGTATGTGCAGGCATTTTTTTGCTCCCTATTAAAGTTGATTTTGATGCACGAATGCGTTTGATTGGTTGATCATAAAGATACATATCATAGAATGATCTTTAATTAGGCATCGTGATGTCACTGCATGATTTGTTGTGGGACGATGTGGGGCACTAAGAATTACATAATGGGCTGTGTAATGAAATATAATGTAGGTAACCATACTTTTCATTATCCTACTTCGTGTATTTCTGAGTGATTGTTCTTTTATTGTGTTTTAATCTTTAGCCCTTCTCATAGATGTGTAGTGCTAGATGCATTATTTTGGTTTGATTGTTGTTAATCATGCAAATGAGTATGTCCATGAAGTCGGTTCTTTAGTCACCGATCAGTTTGCTTAATCCATTTCTTGTTGTTAACTGTCATCTGAACTTTCTATTTCCTCTCCTCTTAACCTTAAATGGGTGCTTCGAAAAGGATGGAAAAGTTAGCTTTGAGAAGGTCAAGTACTCTGGCTAAAGTCGTGGGCACTGTAGTATCAATATCAGGTGCACTTCTAGTGGTTCTCTATAAGGGCCCCACACTCATATCGACCTCATCTCAATCACCATCCCTTTCACTTCGATTTAGTCTCGGCTCATCACAAACGAATTGGGTGATAGGTGGGCTTTTAATTGCTCTTGAGTACCTTCTTGTTTCAATCTGGTACATTGTTCAGGTACTTTCCACGGTGTTGAGTATTGTACCACTCTTCTACAATTCAAAGAAGCTAGATTCAGATTTTGTAGTGTTTTTTACAGACACAAGTTATGAAAATGTATCCATCGGAGATAATTGTGGTCTTCTTATACAACTTGTGTGGGACAATTATATCTGCACCAGTATCTTTAATGGCAGAAGCAAACATGAGCGCTTGGAGACTAAAACCTGATATAGCACTGGTTGCCATTGTATACTCGGTAAGAAACTAATGGACCACCATGGCAAAGCAGCCTTTTGGTAACGTCTGACCTGAGGAATTCTCTGTGAGCAGGGATTTTCTTTAACCTTTGCAACTGTTGTTCACTCCTGGGGACTTCGCTTGAAGGGGCCTGTGTATATATCAATCTTCAAGCCGTTGTCGATTGCTATTGCAGCTGCTATGGGTGTAATATTCCTTGGAGATGCTCTCTATCTTGGGAGGTACAGAATCCTCTCTCTCGTTACATTTTTTCTTATCAATTTTTGGGAGCTGAACATTTAAATCAGTTCAAAGCAGCAACTGCAATTTGCTTTTACTTGGCTTGTGTATATCTCTTCACAGTTAAACTTGCATATTTTAAATCTTAATGTTTTTGCAGTGTTGTTGGAGCAATAATAATATCAATTGGGTTTTATGCTGTTATATGGGGAAAAGCAAGAGAAGAAGAAATGTGTGAGGATTGTGGCTTTGGTAGCTTGGGATTCTCATGGAATGGAAAGACCCCTTTGCTGCAAAGATACAAGGTTGAAGGCATGTAAAATGGATGTATATAGATGAATGCTTGCTGGTTAAAGATTGTTCAGCGCCTACTCGCAATCTAATACCTCAAAGGTATTTCAAGTTTAGAGCAAGGCAAACGTCCTAAGGCCAAACATTTATTGGTAGATAGCTATATGGTCAATGGTTGCAACCATTTGATCATTCTTCCTTTTCTCCAGAAATTATAGAATTATATAGTATGTAACTTAGGACAATAACCAATTATTAATCATGCGTTAAGCCAGTCTTTTAGTCTATAGTTAGTGGCCAACCAAGACAAAAGATGGCCTGAATTTCTGTGTCATCATATCTCGTGCTGATCTAACTTGAAGACTAGTTATGGCCGGGGTCCTAGTTACCCCTGAATGATTTTTAGATCGTGCAGATTAGTCACACTGCACCATGAAACTAGACTTGTATTTATCGTACTTAAGACACAGCACAAATGGTTTTGAAAACAAAAATTCTATGTGTAATCACATTTGTGTATTCTATTAATGTGACTGGTTGTATTATTTTTTTTTTAATATAAAATAACTGTTTGGGCCAATCATATCAGTGCAGTATATAAACAATACGTAAAAATAATTATATGTAACATAACTCTTTGAAAAATGATGTTTGTAGTTGTGGAATGTTTAAGTGCTGCACAATCTCTAAAATAGGTGAGTAAATACGAGATCTATATTAAAAAAATAATTTTTTAATAAAAAATTTTATATTTTTTCAAAATAATTACCCAGTATTTGATTGAGTGGACGTAAAATGGTTTTTGACAATGATGTTTGGGTATTCGTGTATCCAATCACACTTGAATAGCGGCGTTTTTTTATATCAATAATGAAAGCTTTTACAGCCATGTTTCCTGTTAAAAGCATTGGGTTATATGGAAAGATGGATATGAGAAAGAATATATATCAGTTACTACACAATAATCTTAATTTCTTGCTTATGATGATGCGTTATAGCATAATGATAAAGTGAGTTTGACAAGAAATACGATGTCACTTTTTTGGCAGCCTCTGTTTCCAAACCACTCTTTGAAAAGCGATGAAAGGTAGACGTAGAGAGAGAGAGACGGAGAGAGAGAGAGAGCAATGCTAAATTTTTACGGCTCCTTTGCCTCTAGAGAGTATCTCAGAAAATAGAGTTTTTTTTTTTAAAATTTTATATACAAATAAATTTACGTATCAATCTGCATATTAATATTATTATCTTTATATATTAAATTTAAATTAATATTATTTTTAATAAAATTTACTTTTTAATCAATCATATTAAATAAGTGTACGTATTAATACACAAATTTACTTACAATTAAATTTTTCTAAGAAGATATAGAAGTTTACAACTTGATGCCATATGTAAGATATTTTTTACAATAAAAAATAACTTTAATAATCTCTTTATGAATTAAACATTTTTTTTTATTTTGAGTTATTTAAAATATTAAATTTCAAAAAGATCTTATAAAATTAAGTTTAAAATTAACGTGATTTTACTTTATATTAAAAAAATTATATTTAATGTTTTGGATCAAACTACATTTGTTTGTAATTTTTTTTAATATAATTCTTATAAAATAAGTATTTCTTAGAATAAAAAAGAAGATAAGCTCAGTGTTTGCGCAATAATTTTACAAAAAGCAAAAAATCCAAGGATCTCATTTGGTAGTTACCTGGAACCAGCAAAAACCGTTGCTTAGTGAGGTACATGTCCTATCTAGTCTTCTCTGTTCTGATTAATTAGATCCCGTTTGTATTCAGAAAAGTTGAGATGAATTAATAAAATATTATTATAATATTATTTTTTAATAATATTATTATTTTATAATTAAAAAAATTAAATTATTTATGATATTTTATATAAAAATTTAAAAAATAATAATGATAAAATGAGATGAATTAAAAATACAAACAGGACATTAATGACTTTGATAATGTCACACGTAAGAAAGTTGACAAGTTAATATATAATTGGGAAGAAGATCCTTTTCACACTTCCATTTGCCCAAAAACGATTAAAAAAAGTCCTTAAACTACCAATTAATGTAAATCATTATTGGCAGCAATAATAAAGTAGCAATACCCTCCTTTTTGTCATGTACCAAACATGAAACAAGCAATCCAATATGAAAAATATCTACCTTTTTATTATTCATTTACTATTTTTTTATATTTGATTTTTTTAATTTTTAATTTTATTTAATAATTAAAAAAATGACTATTAGTAAAATTATATATTTTTTTAATAATTAAAATACTTAAGAAAATGATAAAAAAAAAAATCAAATATAGTAATAATGGTATAAATAGTAAGGGAGTAGTGAATCGGTTTCAAGAGTATCATTACCCATCCAACATAATTCCCCTGTCGTTGTCGAGTGTAGAGCCGGAGCGACCAACGATAGTTCCGCCCCCACTCTTGCATTTATCCAATTTCTTAGCACTAACGACTTGCCCTGTTTGTCTTTCCGAGCCTGTGTTCTAGTGGAGAGAGAGAAGAGATGGTTGGGAGGCATTGCTACAAGGATGCGCTGCCATTCACGGCCATGGTGACCATGGAGTGCACCAACGTGGGCTTAAACACACTCTTCAAGGCAGCCACGTTGAAAGGGATGAGCTACCATGTCTTTGTTGTTTATGCTTATGCTATTGCTGCTACTGTCCTCCTTCCTGCACCCTTTGTCTCCCGAAGGTCTCTCTCTCTCTCTCTCTCTCTCCCTACCATTAATATAAAAAAGGTGAATTGGACATGGGCTAATAGTTTGTGTTCCTGTTCGTATGTCTCTGCAGGTCAAGAGTG
>QEOT01004155.1:15878-26436 GCA_003123785.1 Pterocarya stenoptera
GTAATGACGAACAAATAACTGAGGTTATTTTCACATTTCTTTTCAAAACATATAATGCACATTTTCATAAATCAACCTCAGTTCATTTTTATTTTATGCAAAGTCTATCATAAGAACCCCGCTTACCTAGACTTCTTAGCTTTTCAGAATTGTCCTCAAAAAATGTCGACTCAATTATAAATCGTCACCTATAAAATAATCACGTAATTTCGTAAATTGCCAATCAATCACAAATTTAAACCATTTAAGCCTAAGCTTCTACAATATCTATTTTAATTCTTTAATACCTAAAAAATTCCCATAACCTTAAAATATCCCTTAATTCTAAATATCCTCATTCTTTAAATTTTCTTGATATTAATCAACACTTAAGATAAGTACTAGTAAAAATTTTGTTAAATAAAAAAAATAGCTTTAATCATATTTAAAATGTTCAAAATAAAATTACTCACTTACTATAAAAATAATATGCTACCAGTAGTACAATTTAAAAATCCTATGTATTCTCTATACAATATCTTATACTTCCCACAAAGACCACATAAAAGTAGATTTAATATAAACATAATTCCAAACCGAAACCATCCAATAATAAGGGCAATATTGTACTTTCATATCAAAATAATATGTAAAACTATATTTACGTAGCCTCTATAACACTTAGTTATAAGAAAAACGTTTTCCATGTGTTGAGTTTGACAATTGGGAGGAGATTTTTAGTGGCTGTGTTGGTGTTTAAATGCTAAGGGTTTGAGGAGGGGACTGTACGGGTTTAATTTTATGATAGATATTGAGTTAAAAAGGGATTATTTTGGATTATTACTCAATAATTAGTAGATTACTAGATTGGTTTATTAAATGTTGGATATATGTTTTGTTTAGGTGGTGGTACTGCTAGAGTTCCAACTCAAGGCGTAGATAATACACGAAATTCAGGTAAGTAGGGTCCCTATACTAGTTTTGCACAAAAGAAATTAAATGAGGTTGACTTTGAAAATATGCATTTTATCTTTGAAAAGAAATCTGAAAACGATCTCGGATGTTTGTTCTGCATATGCATAAATTCTATATAAGAAAAATTATTTTGTCATAACTGGTGTAGACATGAGCTAATTTTAGCATTCTATTTCTAAACTGTGAATAGGAGCGAATATAAGATCCTAAAAGTTTTGCTTTGATTAAATGAAAAAGTTCTATGTCTATTATTCTTGGATATGTGAAATGTTCTAAAAGTGTTCAGTATTCTGTTTTGGATATGACATGACATCTGAAAATCTTGGCATGACTTCTAATTCTATATTTGAATACGATCTAGTTTCGAAGATATTCTGTTCTGTTTCTGTTAAGGCCTAGCCACAGGGTGAAACATGGTATATGGCCCCGCCACGAGTATAATGGTGGTTTACAACTTTACCACGGGGGTGCAACATGGTATACAACCCAACTACCGGTATAGTAGTGATTTATAACTCTACCACGGGGTGAAACATGGTATACGGCTCAGCCACGGGTATAATGGTGGTTTATAACTCTACCACAGGGGTCAAACATGGTATACGACCCAACCACAGGTATAATGGTGGTTTATAACCCTACCACGGGGGTCAAACATGGTATTTATCCAGATGTGATACTCTGATATGCTACGAAGATGATGTTTCAATCTGTGATATGCCAAGGGATATTTTTGAAATAAGAAAGTTTTTATGAGAGTTTCGCTCTAACTTTTTGATAATGTGTTTCAGTTTATGCATTCTAAAAGTAAATATATTTCTGTTTTCTGAAAGCAAATGTTTTGTTATCTATACCGAACTTTGTAAATGCTCATGTTTACATACTAGTATATATTTTCTGCCTACTGAGTTGTTGATAACTCACCCTCTTATCTCCATAATATTTTTCAGATGACTTTGATGGTTCAGCTGAAAATTAGTAATAGAGGTTATGGGCAAGATTAGCTATGGATAGTAGTTGGGTACCTCAGGGTACTAGTGTCATTGAGTGATTTGTTTATTTAGTAGTTTGATTTCAGTATGTTTAGATGGTTTATGGAGACTTATGTAAATTGTATTTCATTCTATTACGTTGTTTGAGGCATGTAATGAAGTTGATCTATTTTATTTACGTTACTGTATTGAGGATCCAATATATGAGTATATGTGGTTAATTAAATTTGAAGTATTTTATGTGTGATTTGGCCTTACCTAGACCTCTGAGGTCGGGGCGTTATAGTTGGTGGTTGGCCATAGAGGGCTTCATAGGGGGTCTATGTAGATGAATGTTGAGTGGATTGTACCACCACTCGGCTAAGGGTATCCACCTAGCCCAATCTTTAGGTTTGTTCCATTGAAACACTTGAGGTAGTTCTCAATCGTCTTACTCACTGCTTCTGATTGCCCATATGTTTTAGGATGGTGTGCCGAGCTTAGAGAGAGTTGAACCCCCTACAAGGAAAAAATCTCTTGCCAGAACTGGCTAGTAAACATGTTGTCAAGGTCAGAGATAATGGATTCTTGCAGCCCCTACAATTTGTGTGTTTAAAAAATAGATCAGCAATATCCCTAGCTGTATAAGGATGTTTGATAGGGATAGAGTGGTTGTATTTAGTCAGCATGTCGACCACCACCCACAAAACATTGAACCCTTGGGAGTGGCTGAAGTAGCCCATTTGGTAAGGTGTTTTCAACCTTAACTCATTGGCAAAGTTACAATTTCGGATAAAAACCTTAACATCCCTCTCAAGACCTTCCCAATAGAAATACCATCGCATTCAGTCGATGGCCTTGTCATATACTGAATGACCACCCCAAGGACTATTGTGCAACAGTTTCTATAGTTTATTCATGAACTCCTCATGCTTGGGAACATACAATCTGCCCTTATACAGTAGGAGACATTTCCTGATGGTATAAGGTTATGTACCTGTGCATCATTTTCACAAGTGGCCTTCAAATCTGCCATCCATTGCATATTAGGGAATAAAATAGCATTAATTCCGCCTTCCTATCCATATCCTTCCTTGATAGGGCATCAGCAACCCTATTCTCCACCCTTTTTTTGTACTCCACCACAAAGTCATACCCTAGCAGCTTAGTAACCCAACGTTGTTGTATTGTAGTACCCACCTTTTGATCCAAAAGTTGCTTGAGACTGTACACACCACGAAGGCCTGCCCTAGTAGGTAATGCCACTACTTAATAATAGAAGAAACCAAGGCAAATAGTTCCTTCTAGTAGGTAGACATCATGAGAGTTCTCCCCTTTTAAGGATTGAATGAAAAAGGCTAAGGGTTTGCCTTGCTGCATCAAAACTGGGCCAATGGCATTGCCCGAGGCATCGCACTCGATAGTGAATGGTTTTGATAAGTCCGAGAGAGCTAAAACAGAAGGCTGGGTGACAGTCTCCTTTAGCTTATGAAAAGCCAACCGTGCCTCCTCACTCCACTTGTAAGCATCATTTTTCAACATCTGGGTTAAGGGAAAAGCAATTCCTCCATAGCCTTTTATGAACCACAATAATATCTCGTTAGCCCTAAGAAACCCCATAGGCCCTTAAGAGAGTTAGGTAAGGGTCAATCTTTCATGGCTTGTAGCTTATCAAGATCTATCTACACCCCTTCCGCCAATATGAGATGGCCCAAATAAGCTACTTCCTTGCACCCAAAGTGAAGTTTGATTGCTTGGCGTACAGCTTGTGTTGTCGCAATAGATCAGGGGTAATTTAGAGGTGATGCACATTTCCTCCGCTGTTTTGCTGTACACAAGAATATCATCAAAACATAAGTACGAATTTTCTCAAATAAGGCCTAAATACCTCGTTCATAAGGCTTTAGAAGGTGGATGGTGCGTTTCCAAAGGCATAACTAAGAATTCGTAGTGGCCTTCATGCTTCCTAAACGTGGAAACGTCCTCTGGTTTGACATAGATTTAGTGGTAACCAAACCTTAAATCCAGCTTTGAAACAATTATAGCCCAATGCAATTCATCCATAAGCCCTTCCAACACTGAAATAAGGTATTTATCCTTGATGGTGACACTATTGAGGCCCTGGTAGTCAACACAGAACCTCCACGTACCATTGGCCTTAAGGACCATCAGCACCGAGGATAAATAGGGACTTTGACTAGGTTGTATAACGCTAATAGATAGGAGTTCCTGCACTATTTTTTTCAATCTCTTCCTTTTAGTAATAGGGATTTCGATATGACCTTATGGAGATGGGTTTAGTTTCTGGTAGTAAGTTTATGGCATGGTCGTGGGTTTAGGATGGAGGCAACCCTTTTGGTTCTAAAAATACATCTATAAATTGCTCTAACAATGGCTGCACTGCTGGTGGAACCTCTTCTGGAGGTGACAAGTTTGTTGCCTTCACCCCTTCCATCACTTGTAAAATTACTTCATTTTTCTCCTGCCCATCAAGCCTTTTCAAAGTCCCTTCCACTATCATTTTAGCCCCTGTCAGCCTCTGAATGGACACTTCCTTTCTTTGGTACTAAAATTGTATTAATAGCTTTTCAAAATTCCATAAATCAAAATTCCATAAAATCGACCTCAAGTCTCTTAGCCAATTAATTCCCAAGACCATGTCACAACCTGCTAAAACCAATACAGTTTCATGCACTATGAAAATAGTTCCCTAAATTAATACCTTGACACCATTACATTTTCCCTCACTGGGAAGAAATTCCCCATTGAAGTCAAGAGGAAGCTTGTTTCTTATTATATTGTTGGATCCAAAAAACTGTGAGTAGACCCCATATCCACCAAGATAGTGATTCATTGACTGCTAATTTTTCCTTTCACCCTCATAGTTCTCAAGTTGTGAGACCTGGTCAATGCATGGAGGGAAATTTCAAGCTACCTTGGTTTGTAGTCAATTGTAGGGTTGGTGTTTCCTCCACGTGGTCACACGGCTCATCATCACATGGCACAACCAATTCACTTTGCAGCAACATATCCTCCAACAAGTACAACTTAGGTTTTTGGCACTTGTGCCCTGGGTTCCATTTTGCATCACAATAATAACAGAGTCCCTTATATTTTCTCTCTTTCATTTGTTGTTGGTTAATTTTTTGTATGGGTAGGGATGGCTTGGGAAATGCTTTGTTGGTGTCTGGTGGGGTTTTGTGATGGAAAAATGATGGCTAGTTGGGACTTTTGAGGATACCTGGGCCTAGGGAGTAGTTAAGGCCAATTTTGTGGGTTCTTTTGTTAAGGTTAACAATCTTTTCTTGGATCTTGGCTAGGCTATAAACTGAAGTTAGGTTCTAGGGGTTGAACATATGGATAGGCAAACGGATATCGTCTCTAAGGCCACTAAGGAAACAACTGAGTTTATACGTATCCGACAACCCCTTCAATCGGTTAGACAGTGTCTCAAATCTAACCTTATAATCTTCCACCGTTCCACCTTGCCTTAGTTTAGTGAGTGCCTCAATGGGGTCATCATAGGCACTTGGACCGAATCTCACTAATAGGGTTTTAATGAATGAGTCCCAATCAATAAGTTGTTTAGATTTCTCTAAATCTTATAACCATGTGAGGGATTTGCCCTCCATGTGAAAGGATGCAAGTCTCAAACGATAGTGGGTTAATGTATTGTGAAATGTAAAAAACTAATGTACGTTATAAACCTAACCTACAGGATCTTCACCATGGAATATAGGGAAGTCGAGCCTAATGGTGCGAGTTTGAATCTCTCCCAATTGCTGATGTGGGCCATGTTCCTCTCAGTTTTAGACGTCTGATGAAGACTCTCCATTGTTGTTTCGCCTCTACATTTCAATTGTTAAGATTGTGAGCTACTGAACAACGGCATCTACTTGCCTCTTAATGGCTGTTACATATTTCCAGCACCTCATTTGATTTCTTCATAGCATTCAATCCATCTTGTAGTTGGTTCATTCTTGTGCCTTCAACCATATTTGTAATATTGATATACAGAGAATCGGTATCACTGATACCACTTATAACATAACTGATAAAATAGGGAAAGAAATAGCATAATAAAATGAGAATGATATTGTTCTCTTCAAGGGAAAGTGCCTCCTGAAGTTAGATAAGGGAAAATAGGGTTTTTTTATTATTAACATTCAGATTGATTCGAAAAGACTTTGCTACTAGGCCATACAATGGCCTTAGATGTACAGACTCTACATAGGTAAAAGACTCGGGGCCTACAGCCCAACTTACTTAGAACCATGGAATAACTAAATAAAAAACAAGATCTAACAATTAATTAAGTCACTAAGACCCACAATGGCAAGCCCACTGCCCATGAATCCAACACCATGTACTTCCATCAGAAATCACTTAGACTCTGGACTTCACTTCGACTTCCCCTTCGGTCAGACAGTTCTCCTTCACTTGTACTAGGGTTTGACTACCACCCATCTATTCCTTGCTTCACACCGTCCCACCTCCTCCTCCTCCATCTAAGTTGGCGTTTGTTACATACTACTAGTATTGTTGCAACCTGCATTAATTTCAATGATTTGTTCTTAATAAATAATTCGTTTTCTTCTGAATTAAGTTAATTTCATGAACTTTTATTTTCCCTACATCACTTTTGGCTGCATTGCTGAAATCATGGACAGGCTAGAAACATGCAAGTAAATCCCATGTGCAAGTGAAGTTTTTTTTTTTTTTCCTAAGTTTAGGTTTTGTACATGTCTTATATTTATGTGTTTATAATTAATTAGTTTTTGAAGTTTGTTTGCTGTTAAATATGTTGCAGCTTGTGCTTCCGAGAGCATAACCTATGTTGTCTTAGCCACCTTCGGGGTAACATAGAAAAATTATACTTATCATCCCCTATACCACATATTAACACATAATTTATTATTTTTGTCCTTCAATTTAAATACACATATTGCTGTGTAAATATGTATATTTAAATAGAATGACAAAAATGACAAATCACATGTTGATGTGCGGTGTATAAATGATACACAACATTTCTTACCATATTTATACAAAAAAAGCTAAAAGCAATCGCCCCATGCAACCGTGGTGTAATCATGGGCCACGTCAGTTTAATGAAACGATCGCATTTCATAAATGAAGAAGTAACATTTTTTTCATTTTGGGAGGGGAGATTAAACATGCCATTTTGGGAATATTTCAATCCCCGTGTACTCCCCCTCCTTTTCCTTCAACCCCTCTCTCCTTCTTCATCTCTGTCAAAGTGAACTCTTACCGATTACCTCCCTTCTCCAACAATTGTACATAACGTTTTTGTCAAATGTAGTAATAACCATGGAGATTTTCACTTGCCAAGGGTGCGGAGGCTGAACCCCACTAACCTGAACAATATGAGTATGGGATGGAGCTAGCCACCATATTCTTTGTTCTGCATTTCACTTATACATCTTATTGAAATTTTTCCTTTTTCATTTTTTTTTTTTTGAAGAACTTTGTATCAATTATGCTAATAACTTGTTAATAAACTTCATTTTCATTTATTTATGATCTGCCAATTGAATGGCTTTAATTTTCTTCTTTTTTTTTATTTCTTTCAAATCTGCTTTTCTCTTGGAATCTGCAAACTTCATCGAGTGGGATTTTTTTTTTTAATTTTCTTGAAGGGATGTTTCCAGGGATGAGGACAATATCTAAGAAGTTTCTCGCAGAGGTCGTTAAATGGATGAAAAGATTTGACTGTCGTGTTATTGTTGTAGTCCTTGGAGTGGGAAGGGACTCGTTTCTTCTGATGTGTTTTTATTGAATCTTGATGGGGTTTATTGAGTGACTAAGCTCCCTTGAAAAGTATGTGCTTTGGCAGGATTTCTTGATGAAAGAAACATTTGCAGATGTTCACAGTCGAAATGCTACAATCAGATTTTCCAGTCAAAATGTTGCAGTCAGATGGATTTCGAAATGGGTTTAGGGTTTGAGCATTTCTCTCTTCTCAGATGTTTCTTCCCGCTTTTCAGTCCTTCTCTTTCTTTTTTCTTTTTTAATTCAATCAAATGATGATGTGGCCCACCAGTTACCCGGCTGTTGTGCATAGCCGGTTGTACATAGCAAAACTTTGTGCAACGATTGCTACATGCGTCCATTATTGGTGCCTTCCTTGCGCTCTCTGTCAAGAGTAGCTCAAGAACTATTGATTGGACCTTGTCATTGGTACATCAAACAAGATTAATTATTAGATAATTTAGAGTACTATAGAGAAGCGAGGTAATACTACTCGTATTCTATCACAAATTAACAATCATTAAAAGAAGAGAAATGTTACAAAGAAGCTTTACATCACACACTTCCACTTAATCAACATGTGATTTTTTAT
Organism: Pterocarya stenoptera; assembly: GCA_003123785.1. Taxonomy (NCBI): domain Eukaryota; kingdom Viridiplantae; phylum Streptophyta; class Magnoliopsida; order Fagales; family Juglandaceae; genus Pterocarya; species Pterocarya stenoptera. The sequence continues at coordinate 24,168 of QEOT01004155.1, forward strand.
TTTTATCATTCTATTTAAACACACACATATTTAAGTATTGAGATAGAATGACAAAAATAATAAATCACTTGTTGATTAGGTGGAGGTATGTGATGTAAGGTTTTCATTTAGAATTTCTCTTTTATGAGCTAACACTTGCGTATATACAGCATGTAGTTAGTGATCGACAAACAGTAATTAATTTACATTCAAAAATTCTATGTGCAATAACTTTTGCGTGCTCTTTGCACACTCTACTAATGTGATTGGTTGCGCTATTTTTTTAATAAAAAATAACTATTTTGCTCAATCATATCAATGGAGTGCACAAGAAATACTCAAAACCGACTGCATATAACAGAATTCATTTATATTTCATCGTTTGTAGAATATATATATAATATTTAATTAAAAAAACCATTCTAATATTTCCCTATGATGATTTGTTAAATTACAACTTTACTACTTGTACAAATATATATAATTTTTAACACTTAGGGATTGGTTGGAAACAATTTTCATCTTATCCCATCTCATTTCCTTCCCAAGCATTATTCAAACACAAACACTTTCAAATTAATCATTACAATTTTTCAAACTTATCATTATAATTTTCTCAAACTTTCAAACAAAAAACAATTCAACAATTTCAAATCTCAAAATAAAAATTATATTAGAAAATTAGATATAACTATATTTTAACTTTGTAATATTTTTTATTCAACTTTCTCTCTCACTTTTTCCAAACCCAATAAATATTTAACTAAAACTATTTAACTACTATTCATAAATTATTTTACTACTACTTACAAAGTTCTCATCTCATCTCATTCCCCAACCATCCCGATTTAGTAAGGAATTAGGGATCCATTTTTATTTTCTATTTTCTATCTTTTTGGTGAGAATAGAGATCGATGGTACTTTCATAAAAGAAAATTCACATTTACAATTAAAAGCTTTGCAAGTCCTACGTACTCCATTTGAAAATAGTGTGTAATTTGGGATTCACATGAAAAAAATAATTTTTTAACAGTGGATCCCAAATTTTTTTCAAAGAAAACTCTACTCCCACCAACAGTATCCATTGACTTTTTCTACCAAATTACTTTTTATTTTTTTATTTAATGATTAATGAAGGGTTTTTTAATGAGTTTGTATTTTTTTTAAAACAAATACTTAAGGGCTTAAAAAATTATTTGAATAAAAAAACAAAACAAAAAATTGCGCATTCGGTGACCACTTTCGGTAGCTTCCTTAGGTGGGTACTGTAGCATCACTCTTTTCAAAAAGAGTGTGCGAGACTTACATACCCTATAATTTAATCTTATTATTTAACATGCCAGGAAAATTACTTAATTTGTAGCCCGTTCGTGAATGCATGTTCGATTGAATGATGAATAAGGCATATAACCCATTGACAATGATCGAACAGTTTCTTTGTTAAAGTACTACTAGCATATATATATTATTTTAATGTTCTCTCTTTTTCTATTTCTTTTTTTCGGAAGGATTTGGAACTACAAGATATTAACTTTCCAGTACTAATCGACCTTGAGCAGGGGCAGGACCGACCCAATTAGGGTAGAGCTATTTAGGCCATTGCCTAAGGGCTCACCCTATATACAAGGCACCCAAAAATAAGAATATGATATTTTTGTTTGAACTTCTTCAGAAAAGTCTAATCAAATAAAACTTAAATAGTTTTTATTTTATTTTATAGATTTTAATGTGTGCAAGGTCCCATGATACTAAATTTTTTTATTTAATACAATGAATAATTTATACTTTTAAACAAAATTTTCTAAAATGTTGCAAAATTTACAATGAGGTCTCAACTTTAGATTGTTGTATTAAATATATTGAAATTTTTTAAATAAACCTCATTTATTGAAAATTTTGAAAAATACTCACTATAATGATTTATATTTTATTATATTATAATTAGAAATGACTCATTTATGTTGATGCAATTTTTTGGTATGCCTGTGGCGTACTCTAATGACCCATAATCAGAAATGAAAACTTGAAAAATCCAATAAGGGATGCCTCCTATGCTTAAGTTAGAAAAGAGTTATGCTCTTATAATAACTAGTGAATCTATGAATTCATGGTATGTACCTGGTAGGTTATTTATAAAGGTCGAGGTGGCCTAATATGGCAAGACCTCTCCATAGGAACGACTCTTAGTGCCTTATTTGGTATGTTACCTTCTCTAACACCATTTGGTCATTGATGGCACCTATCTGGCATGGATATCTTGCTTGGACTTATCTTCAGATATCCGTGTCTT
>QEOT01004155.1:26566-44162 GCA_003123785.1 Pterocarya stenoptera
TTTATCATGTTTAGAGAAGTATTTTGTTTGACGTAGCCATATGTAGAGCAGTTTACATGCAACTCAAAAGATTATCTGTATGAAGAAGTTGTAAAAAATGGGAAATTTTCTCAAGCACAAGAACAAAGGTGAGAATACCAAAAAAACATCTAAATTATTGAACAAATATACAATTTTCTAATTTGGGGGTATTGCTTTTTAATTCAAGAAAAAATACAAATTAAGGAATAGATCGATCACCACTGTGTTTTACTTTTACAAACATTTCGCAGGGTCCAATCGACAATTCTTGAGCTTGCAGTACACTTGTGACTTGGTTGAAAGCGCAGAAAGGGCACCAAAATGAACGTTACACAATAATTGTCACACAGATGATCTTTGGCAACAAGTAGAGGACTTTCAATTTGGTGTCTCAAAACTTATGCCAAGACAACAAAAAAAAAAAACTCAAAAGCATGGATATTAATTAGTGAGTAATGTTAAGAAACTTTTGGATTTCCTCTTTCTCGTAAGGGTTTCTCTCCTATCCTTGTACAAAGTCGTCAACCTATCCTTGTGGCAGTTTCTAACTTCTTTGGTGCTTTATTGATGGTAGCTTTGTGAGAAATGGAAAAAGAATTAGAGTTGTACTAGAAACTCTCTCTCTATCAAAACAAGAAAAGGAGGAAATCTTGGTCAACACTGAACTACTTGCAAACACGATTTCCAGAGGCGAGAGATGTTTGATTACGTCTCTATTGACAGATCGGCATTACAACAAGGAGGCACTAAAAAAACACCAAGGAATATATGGAGGCTAGTGGAAAAGATAGCTTTTAAACATTTCGGCCATCGACTAATGCTAGTAGAATTCGAGGATCGTAGAGACAAAGAATGGGTGAAATAGGAAAGGCCCTGGTCTTTTGATAAAAATCTTTTTCTGGTGAAAGAACTTGAATGGGACTTACAAATTAATCGTATAAAGTTAACAAAAGCGTCTTTCTCAGTTCGCTTATATGATCTAGCTTTGCATGCCATGAACGAGAGAGTGGGGAACTTGACTGGAAGGGCTATTGGGATTGTGGAAGAAGTGGATATAGAGAAGGGCGATGGTGCGTGTAGTGAGTATCTGAGGATTCGTGTCACGATCGGATCTAAGGATTTGAGTACCAAGAACAAGGCATTGAAGGGGGAACACAAAGGACTTCAGGACTTAGTTGGTGAACCGAGGAGTTTACTGAAGTGGGAGACTAAAATAAGGGTTGTGGGCTGCAGAGGTGTCATGGCTCATTGTTGTGGGTTCGTTGAAGAGTTCGTGGGCTTAGTTGTGTTGGGTTGAGTTAATTTAGTAATAGTCTTGTGGGCTAGGCCCAGTTATCCTGTTAGTTGTTATTTTATTTCCAGTTACTTTCATTTCTTGTTGTGTAATGGATTTTATTTCCAGTTACTTTTATTTTATTTCCAGTTTACTGTTTTCTGGCTTTTACTATGTTAGGATTCTGTTGGGAAATTCTGACATTTAAGGGACCTGTAGAACCTCTGTAAGGTATCATCTGGAATATTACAAAAGTTTATTTCTTTCTTTTTTTATGTTTTCTTCCTAGAGTCCCTCACCCTCAAAGTGAGTTATCCATTGTTACCATTTCTATAAGGGGATCTGTTACAACTTTGGTATCAAAGAACCATTTTTGTGAAAAGGAGTAATAGACAGCTGCATTGTAATGGCAGATGGGACTAGGTTGACACAACTCCAGGATGGTCTTAACGCTTTAAAAAAAGTCACTAAAGCACAAAGGAAGTCTTCTGATGCTCAAAATCAGACATTGGAGACCAAGATGTTAGCCCTAAAAAGATAAGTAGAAGCTATTACTTTACAACTAGAACCCTTAATAGCAGAAATGTAGAGAAGAAATCAAAATTACAGTCCTGGAGACTCTTCATCTGGAGGAGAGAATACAGAAGACAAGGGCAATACACATGGGAGAGAAGTCCGACAAGGACAGTGTGTTTGGAGTTTCCTATTTTCCATAGAGATGACCCCACACAATGGTTGTATTAGGTACTTCATTTCTTTAACTTTCATAACACCCTGCCACAACATAAGGTTAGATTAGCCTCCTTTCATATGGAAGGTAAGGCTCTTGTTTGGTTCCAAATTTGGAGAAATCAGGGCAATTAACAGATTGGGATTCACTAGTCAAGGCACTTTGTGTTAGGTTTGGACCAAATGCCTATGATGACCCCATGAAGTCTTTAACTAGACTTGGACAAAGTGCCAAGTGGGACTATCAAGGAATATAAAGCTAAATTTGAAACCCTATCAAATAGCCTAAAGGGACTGTCTAAGCCTTACAAGCTAAGTTGTTTCCTAAGTGGGTTGAAAGATGACATAAGACTACCTATAAGGATGTTTAACCCCCTCTACACTAATAGCAGCCTACATTTTAGCCCAGATCTAAGAAGAAAACTTGCACCTGCACCTGCACAAGAAATATCCATCCAAAACAATACCATCTTCTTCTCAAGAACCAAGAATATTAAAAAACCCTACCCCACCAAAGTCAACCCTACCCATCCAAAAGATCAATCAACAACAGATGAAAGACAGGAGAGAAAATGCGTTATGTTACTATTGTGACTCTAAGTGGGGGCCAGGACATAAATGTCAAAGTCCTAAGCTCTACTTAGTTGAGGAAGTTTTGGGGAGGGGAGCTTGAAAAGGAAAACTCCTCGGAACCAGTGGAAAGTAGGGAAGGGACGGAAGTTGTAGAGAGAAGTATCATGTTAGAGAAGCCAGAAATGTCCCTCCATGCAAGTACAAGGTCTCTTAACCCAAAAACCATGAGAGTTAAGGGAAGCTAGGACATAGATGGATAATCATCCTTCTAGACTAGGATCCACCCACAATTTTTTGGATTTAGGGGTGGTTAATACTACACATATCCCTGTTAATAACACTGAAGGAGTGAGGGCCAGTGCAAGGGCATTAAGGTGACTATCCAGTATACTTGCTTTTATATTGATGTGTTTGTCCTGGTACTAACAGACTATGATATGGTGTTGGGCATATAATGGCTGAGGGAGTTGGGTCCCATTCTGTAGAATTTTGAAGAGTTAAGTAAGAAGTTTGACTACTTGGGTAAACCAGTGCAACTCCAAGGCTTGGCTACATCACAATTAATCGAGGTAGGGTCCATGAACATGTTTAATAAGATGGAATCCAAGGGGTTGTTTTGCAATTGCTGGAAGAAGAAAATACTCAACAAAGCAAAATTGAATGTGAGCCCTCCTAGGAAATTCAGCAACTATTAAGGAACTTTCAGGAAGTATTCACAGAACCTAAAGGGTTACCTCCCTAAAGATCCCATGTCATAAGCTTGTTTTCAAGAACCAAACCCATTTCCCTCAGGGATTTAAGTACCAAGAACAAGGCATAGAAGGGGGAACACAAAGGACTTCAGGACTTAGTTGGCGAACTGAGGAGTTTACTGAAGTGGAAGACTAAAATAAGGCTTGTGGGCTGCAAAGGCGTCATGGGCTCGCTGTCGTGGGTTTGTTGAAAAGTTCGTGGGCTTAGTTGTGTTGGGTTATGTTAATTTAGTAATAGTCTAGTGGGCTAGGCCCAGTTATCTTGTCAGTTGTTATTTTATTTCTGCATTACTTTCATTTCTTGTTGTGTAATGGATTTTGGCCTTTTAGTGTTTTTGGGCTTTTAGTGTGTCAGGATTCTGTTGGGAAATTCTGAAATTTAAGGGACCTGCAGAACCTCTGTAAGGAATCGTGTGGAATATTACAGACAAGACCCAAGAAAAAAGCCCATTAGGCCATCTTTTAAGGAAAACAAGTCAGATTGAAGGGAAGAAATGGAAATAGAAAAAACGAGGAGCAGCAGTGAAACGTGGCCATGCACAAGCCATTCAAAAGTATAAGAGAAATACTTCACAGCAGTCAAAGAATTTTTCTGAACAACAACAGAGAAACAAGAAGTGCAGGAAGGTGGAGAAGTATAAAGGTATGGAATTACATATGCAATCGGAGGTGGCTGTGTCCCAACCCCGCTGGGAGTAATGAAAATCATTAGTTGAAATTTTTATGGGCTTGGAAACCCATAGGGAATTCAGGAGCTTCTTGATTTAGTCAGGAAGAAAGATTCCAAAATTTTGTTTTTACAAGAAACAAAATTAAGTGCAAGAAAAGTTGAGTTCCTAGAGTATTGATTAAGTTTTGAATGTTACTTGGTTGTGGATTGTGAGGGTCGAAGTGGGGGAGTGGCTTTAACGGGGGGAAATGAAATTTGGTTAAACATAAAATGTTTCTCTAAACATCATATTGATGCTTGTACGAAGGATGAAGCGACTGAGGAGAGTTTGTGGCAACTAACATGCATATATGGACATCTGGATACAGCTCGAAGACATGAGACTTGGAGGCTGATTAGATCATTAAGGAGGGAAGGAGATCAAGCTTGGTTGGTATTCAAGGACTTTAATGAAATACTAAGCAGACTAAAAAGAAAAATGAGAGGAAGAGCTAGACCAAAAAGACAAATAGAGAAATTCAGGAATTTGGTAAACGATTGTGCTTTGGAGGACATGGGCTACATCGGTGTTAAATATACCTAGTGCAACAAAGAGGGATGCACTATAGCATAAGTGAAAGATTGAATAGATACTTGGCTAATAATAGATGGAGGAATATGTTTCCAAAAGCTAAAGTGATCCACGACTTAGTTGCTCATTCAGATCACCTGCCTATTGTTTCACACCTGAATAATGTTGATTACAACTGACAAGCTAAGAGGCTATTTAGATTCAAAACCATGTGAGTGCAAGTTGCATATTGTGAAAAGGTGATTGTTGAATCCTGGAAGGAGGGTCATGTCAGTGATGTAATGGAATCAGTTATTCATAAAATATCAATGTGTAGTGAGAACCTGGAGAAGTGGAACAAGAAGTCATTTGGTTTTGTTCAAAAGCAGATGAAGCAATCCAAATTACAACTTCAGCACCTATAGACTATGGATCCTCAAGGAGAAAGAATTGTAGAACAACAGGTGGCTAGGGATAATTTACAAAGCTGGCCAGAAATAGAAGAGATTCTATGGAGGCGAAGGTCAAAGGCACTGTGGTTAAAATCAGGACCGAAACACAAAATTCTTTCACAATAAAGCTTTTCAGAGAAAGAGGAAAATTTTGATAGGAGGAATGAAAGATGATGAAGATGTATGGTATGAAAATGAAGATAAGGATAACGTGATCTTGGAGTATTTCCTAGACCTTTTTACTTCCTCTACTCGAAGAAGGAACCTGAACTTTATGGAGGAATGCAAGGGTAGAGTATCAGATTATATGAATAATGAAATGACTAATATCTTTACTGCAAATGAAGTGAAAAGAGTTTTGAATCGGATGAATCCTACTAAATCTCCAAGACCAAATGGAATGGCATCAATCTTCTTTCAGAAATACTAGCATATTGTTGGTAAGTCTATGGTATCTGTTGTTTTACATGTTTTAAATAGTGCTCAATGCCTAGATCACTTAATCACACTTTTATCATTATGATCCCCAAGAAGAAGAAGCCTGAAAAAGTAGCTGATTATCAACCTATAAGCCTGTGTAATGTGATATATAAGTTGATTGCCAAGGTGTTGGCTAATAGACCGAAGAATGCAATTCCTGTTATCATAGCTGATTCACAAAGTGCTTTTATTCCTGAGAGATAAATCAATGATAATATATTAGTTGCTTATGGACTTATCCACTTCTTGAGAATGAAAAGAACTGGAAAAGTTGGATATATGTCTTTGAAGTTGGACATGAGCAAGGCATATGATAGAATTGAATGGGACTACATGAAGGAAATTATGTACAGGATGGACTTTACAAAAAGATGGATTGAGCTTATAATGATGTATGTTAAAATTGTATATTTTTTTGTTATAATGAATGGCGAACCAAAGGGTCCAATATTACCATCTAGAGGCCTAAGACTATGGAGATCCATTGTCCCCCTACAAGTTCTTACTTTGCACTGAAGGGCTAATAACATTATTGAACCAAGCTGAACCTGAAAAGAAAATTATTAGGATTAGAATATGTCGAGGTGCATCAAAAGTTAATCATTTACTATTTGCATATGAAAGCATACATTTTTATAAAGCAAATACTCAAGAGAATATGACTGTTCAACAGCTACATGGAAAGTATGAAATAGCCTCAGGTCATAAGATCAATCGAGAAAAAACTGCAATGGTGTTTAGCAGGAATGTCAGTAGGGTTCAGCAAAAGGAAATTATGAATTTTTGGAGAGTCCAAGGATTTCAACATTACGATAAATATTCGGGCTTGCCCCCCATGGTTGGTAGAGCCAAAAACAAGGCTTTTCTGATATTAAATACAAGGTTTGGCAGAAACTTCAATGTTGGAAGGAGAGGCTTTTGTCTCAACGGGGAAGGGAGGTGTTAATTAAGGCAGTGGCTCTATCAATTCCTACTTATGCCATGAGTTGTTTTAAGCTTCTTAGAGGGCTTTATAATGATTTAGAGAAAATTATGGCCAAATTTTGATAGGGGCAGGAACAAGATAAGCATAAGATACATTGGGTTAGTTGGAAGAAAATATGTGAGACTAAACAAGCTAGAGGAATGGGGTTCAAAGATCTCAGCACTTTCAATGAGGCTTTGCTGGCTAAATAGGGATGGAGAATTATGCAAAATGATATAACACTCCTTCACAAAATCTTCAAAACAAAATACTTCCCTAATGGTGATTTGTTTTTTTTTTTTTTTTTACTCAAGGTTGGGTTGTAATCCATCTTATGTATGGAAAGGAATCTGGGGAGCAAGACAAGAATTGGCTTATGGATGCAGATGGAGGGTAGGAGATGGGAAGTTGATAAAGATCTGGAATGATCATTGGCTACCTAGCTTTAGGACTCTGAAACAGGGTCTAAATGAGAATCTGAGATAGCAATGCAACAATGGATACACTTATTGACTGCCATTCCAAGTGGTGGAACGTGGATAAAGTTAGAGACCTCATACCACCACTAGTTGAAAATGAAGTTTTGAAGATAGTGATTTGTTCACAAAAGCAAGAAGATGTAGGAGTCTGGGCACTTGAGAGAGATGAGAACTTTAGTGTGAAAAGTGCCTATAGACTCATCAAAGAAATAAGAAAAGAGAGGATGGAAGGGGAGAGCTCCACTGTAGGAAGGATACAGCGCCTCTGGAAGGAAGTCTAGAACATGCAACTCCCCAATAAGATTAGAGTCTTTGCTTGGAAAGCTTGCAAGGATGGGCTTTCAACAAAACACAACTTGAGGAAGAGAAAAGTTGACATCAAGGACACTTGCTAGTTTTGTAATACAACGAGGGAGGACATTGCTCATGCATTATATTACTGCCCTACTTTGCAGGATAGCTGGGAAAAATTCATATCCTCTCTACAAAATATAGGTACTCAAGAGGATTTTGTGAATATAGCTCGATTGGTTTGTGAAAAAGGAAACAAAGAAAGACTAGAGCATTTATTTCTATTAGCTTGGAGCTTTTGGTTCAAAAGAAACCAACTAGTGTTTGAAAATAAAAATATGTTGACTGACCAGGTGATCAATAATGCCCTTTCAGTGTAGAAAGCTTTTAAAGAATTAAAGGGGAAACCACAACAGTTGGTTAAGAAGTGGGATCAATCTCATCACACTCCTACAGGAGTGTTGAAATTAAATGTGGATGGTGCTATGTTCTTTGACAAACGTAGTGCAGGTGTGGGAGCTATTCTCAGAGATAATAAAGAAAAAGTTCTTATGGCAGCCAACAAAAGGGAGCTTGAGGTCAATGATCCTACAACAGTTGAATTGATAGCAATGTTTAGGGGTTTACAACTATGCACTCATATAGGAATACCTGACCTTGTTGTGGAAAGTGATTCTTTGATTGTGGTACAAGAACTCCAAGCCACTAAAGAATCAATGTCACTACTAGGGAATCTAATAACTGAGACTCCTGAACTAATGAAGAGATTAGAAGCTTTCATGTTCAATGTGGGGAGAATGCGGAATGAAGTTTCTCATAGGCTAGCTAAAAATGCTTGACATGTGAATGATATTTGTATTTGGTGGGAGTCCTTCCCATATTTTATTTCTCAAGTTCTTTGGATTGATAAATGCTCGCAATCTTGAGATTAATAAAGCTGAGTTTTGATATATAAAAAATTAATGAATAATATTAGATATAGTCTTAAAGTGTGCAAGTTCCATGCCCTCTTTATAAAAAAAGTGGGATTCATCATTAAAAAGTTATTTTTTCACGTGGATCCTAGATTTACTCACTTTTTTTTATAAAAATGCATGAGGCTTGCACGGCTTAAAATTACAAATATCATCTCTTTTGATTATTAAGCATTTCTTGAGATAGAATAATGTTATTCTTTGTCGTTCGTCTAGTTCGTATTTGTTGATATAGCACATTTTTAGTAGTTTATGTCAATCATTTAGATGATCATCACTTATGATTTGCTATGTTATTAGTAAAAAATTATGAAATTTTAGACGAAAAATATTTATGGAGAATATAATTATTTCTTGGGGTTGAAGTGCAAGATGGCATATATGAAAAGGAGCAGGAGTACACATCATTTACCAACATTCGTGTCCCCTGACATCCTCAATCTTAGTAATTCAGCCAAAGGTGACCCAGGGACCACACAAGGCCGTCAGATAGTCTTCATGATGACAGAAGTTTACAGAAAATTTTCAATTTAGTCACGTTGTAATGTTAGCAATCTCAACGATATCAAAATATTATTATTATTATATTTTTATCAAATTAAAAATTATATATGCAATTATCGAGGAACAAGGCATTACAACTTTAGGGATCTTAATCGTATAAACTAATGGACTATCAACCAGCAACAGGTCGAGAAGGAGCATGCGAAGCTTGTGCTACAAGAGTTGTGACAGAACTAAGTGGAGCTCGTAGGAAAGAAATGTTTCATCCGAGATCTCGTCAAAGTAAATTTATAATTAACATGTTTTAATATAATACGTCAAATCTATTTTAAAATTAGAGTACTTTACAATGACATATCACAGTAAATTATATTAATTTGTGAGTTTATAATATGGAAGAATGTTGTACGTTGGAGAATCAAAAAGTGGATACTGATAAATAATTTGTGAATGGCCATGAGGCCTGCCCTCAGGCAAGTCTCACAAAGGACAAAAGTGCTCGTCCCAGGTGAGTACCATGGAGAGCTAAATAGATTATATGACTCTTGTTTTGGCTGTTCAGCATTGATGAAACTTTCCAAATATGTAAACATTTCTAGGGGTGTTCATCCGGGCCGGGTTTTTTCCCGGCCAGGTCAAATCCGGGCCGGAACCCGGGTTGACCCGGTCCGGGTACCAGGTTGTAAATCCAGAACCCGGGTTTACAACCCGGAACCCAGTTTTTTTTTTCTTTCTTTCTATTTTTTTTTTCTAAATATCAAGATGTTCAGACTTCAGGACATTCTTTTTTCTCAAAAATATGAAGGCTTTGTTCTAAAAAAAAAAAACACAAAAAGAAAAAATTGGGCCACATTTTTGTTTTAAAAAATAGTATATAGACCACATTTTTGTTATTATTACACTTAAATAATTTTGAAAGTGTAAATAATAACATCAGTTACATCATAACTATTAAGCTCATGAACATAGACTAAAAAAAAAAAACCGGGTTCTGGATTGTAAACCCGAGTTTGACCCGGGATAACCCGGTCCGGGTTCCGGCCCGGGTTTGAAACCCAGGTTCCAGTCCGGGTGTACCCGGGGTTCCTTGGTTGGAACCCGGATGAACACCCCTAAACATTTCAATAAAATTCCTATATTTAATGTTAAATATGAGGTTACATTTTTTGCAAGTTTGAATTTACCCTTCTTAGCAATAGAAAGAGTGTTCATTTTCATGGAAATGCATATGTTTATCTATCATTGTTTACCTATTGTGAGTTCCTAATGAGCCTCCCATAAAAATGGTTCTGACAGTCTTTTAAAAAAATCTCAATCCCTCTCTTGCTTCCTCTTTAATTGGTGATAATTTGATATAACAAAAAAGATAGTCTGGCAATGACAAGGTTTAATCAGACATAAAGAGAATATGGGACATAAAGAAGCATATCCCTCTCTCAAATAGAGCAATGACTGAGCACTATTGCAAATAGAGCCAAAGTCCTCCACCCAAGTGTGCACCAATGCAAGCAAAAATCATTGCCACTTGGACAAGCACCAAGGAGAGCAATAGTGTTTGTCCCAAAAACGAGCATCCAAGAGAGCAAATGTGCTTGCCCTCGAAGTGAGCACCCCCAGGCGAGCAATGTGCTCGCCCCCCAGCCAAACATCATGGCAAGTGGCTTTTAATCTCACATCAGATGAAGAGTTGCAACGAGCCTATCGAAAATTAGAGTACTCAACTTCCATTCAACAAAGAAGGTTGACTATGGTTGTCCGAGTGAGCACATTTTTTATCTGTGGTGCTCGCTTGGTGGTCAGCATTTTTACCCTCCCTAGTCCTCGGCTAGTGGAGAGCACTTTTTATCTTCCTAGTGAGGGCCTGGGGGTGAGCATTTTTGCTCTTCGAGGTGCATCCTTAGAGGCAAGCACTTTTCGTCTACTTGGTGCTCACCTAGGTGACAAGCACATTTACTCTCTCTTGTGCTCACCTATGTGATGAGCACTTTTACTCTCCCTAGTCCTTAGCTAATGGCAAGTACTTTTACTCTTCCAGGTGCTCACCTGGAGGAGAGCACTTTGGCTCTCCTAGGACTCTCTTGGTGGCAAGCAATTTTGCTCTTCTAGTGACCACCTAGTGGAGCTCAATTTCATGCTTCCAAGTGCTCACGCCCACTTTGGCTTTTCCAAGTGTGCACCAATGTGAGCAAAAGTCATTGCCACTCATATGAATAGTAAGGAGAGCAATAGTGCACGCCTTGAAAGCGAGTATCCAGAAGAGCAAAGGTGCTTGCCTACCAAGCAAGCACACAGGTGAGCAACAATACTCTCCCCCTGGTTGAACATCACGATAAGTGGTTTTTAACCTCACATCAAGTGAAAAGCTACAACGAGCTTGTTGAAAATTGGAGTACTCAACTTCCATTCAACAAAGAAGGTCCATTATGGTTGCCTGAGCAAGCATTGTTATCCTTGGTGAAGAGCACTTTTTCCCTCCCTGGTCCTCGATTGGTGGAGAACACTTTTGCTCTCTGGGGTACTCACCTAGGTGACAAGCACATTTACTCTCCATGGAACTCACCTGGGTGAGGAGCACTTTTGCTCTCCCTAATCCTTGGCTGGTGGTAAGCACTTTTACTCTTCCTAGTGCTTGCTCCCATTTGGCTCTCCTGGGACTCACCTAGTGGCGAGCAATTTTGCTCTTCCAATGCTCACCTGATAGAGATCAATTTTGTTCTTCCAAGTGCTCACCCCCACTTTGGCTCTTCTAGGGCTTGCCTAGTGGTGAACGTTTTGGCTCTCATGATGCTCACCTGTTGGCGAGCAATTACGCTCTTCCAGTTGCTCTCTTGGGTGGCGAGAACCTTTGCTTTCTTTGGTGCTCACATGGGGTTGAGCACATTGGCTCTCCCAGTGCTCGTCTGGTGGTGAGCAATTTTGCTCTTCCAAGTGCTCACGTGGGTGGTAAGCACTTTTAATCTCCTTGATCCTTGGTTGGTGGCGAGCACTTTGGCTCTTCCTTGTACTTACCTTTCCATGCTCGCCTGGTGGCAAGCATTTTTGCTTTCTGAGGTACTCCTTTGGGCGAAAAGCACTTTTGGTCTTGTGGTGCTCGCCTAAGGTCGAGCACCTTTTCTCTACTTGGTTCTCGCCTGGGGGCAAACACTTCGACTCTCCTGGTGGCAAGCAATTTTGCTCCTGCGGATCTCACTTGGGTGGCAACCACTTTTGCTCTCTTTGGAATCAGCTAGTAGGAAAAAGAGCTCACCACCTCATCTATACTTATCTCAAACAAGGTACATTGATGACATGTTACATAGATCCAAAATGGCTGGAGCCAAACCATGTTCTACTTCTATGGCCTCTGGAGCTCACTCAATACTCAGTGATCCCCACCCTAATTCAACTAAATATAGAAGCATTGTGGGGCTTCTTCAGTATTGTACCCTCACTAGACCTGAGATAGCCTTCATTATGAATCAACTCTATTAGTGCATGCAAACTCCCACATCTGATGATTGGTCAATAACAAAAATGATTTATGCATTACCCAAAGGTACTCTTCATTGTGGTCTGGTGTTTAGCAAAGGTCCTCTTTATTTGCAGGCATTATGTGATTCAAATTGAGCATGGAGCTTGGATGATCGTCGATCTACAACTAGATATGTAGTTTTTCTTGGTTCGTTTTGTGTCTTGGAGTGCCAAGAAGCAATTGGTTGTTTCTCACTCCAGCACTGAATTAGAATATCTGTCTATGACACTTGTCACAACTAAACCTTAATAATGCTCCTTCATGATCTTAGTCTTTCCCTTCTTCGCCTTCCAACCCTTTGGTGTGACAACCTTAACACCGTATTCCATGCCTTCAACCATGTCTTCCATGCTAGGATCAAATACATCGAAGTAGACTTTCATTTCATCCGTGAGAAAGTGGCTAACAAGGACATCCAAGTGCACTTCATCACAACTGCTGCTCAACTTGCTAATTTATTCACTAAAAGCTTCTTTGCAATAATCTTTTGGTCCGAGACCTCTCTATCAGTTTGAGGAGGATGTTAAGATAAAAGATATATACACAATCAACAAGTGTTACTCCCACTAGCACCAATCTGGAGCCCAAGATTACCTTGGTCTAACCTACAGTTCAAGGTAAGCATAATTCCAGTAAGTTGATTATACGTGATAAACATATATATACATAATTAGTCTGCTCCGTATTCCAAAATAACTATCATTCGTAAATATTTGTACTGATAAAACTTTGTGGACTTAATAAATATCAATGTAGAAACAATAATATTTATTATCTATTCTCAAAGGAAAATTTTAGTTGTAAGTAATTCTGCGTATTAATATGTACATCCATTCAATATGATTGGTCAGAAAGTAGATTTTATTGAAAATAATACTAATCTGCATTTAAAATATGAAAGCAACATCATTAATATACAGATTGGTAAATAAATTTGCTTGTACGCAGCGTAGCAAAACTCTTCTCCAAATGTGTACCCTTTCGTAAGATAGATATTGTAATTCGATATGGGCTCGTTTGGATATTGAGATGAAATAAGATAGTTTTAGATGAATTGAATAAAATATTATTAAAATATTATTTTTTAATATTATTATTGTTTTGAGATTTGAAAAAATTGAATTATTTATTATTTTTTGTATAAAAAATATAAAAAAATTATAATGATGAGATCAAATCATATCGTTTCTCTATCCAAACAAGCCCGTAATCTTTTCAAAATAAACAATAAATAAGCTGGCATTCTAACAAGCATGAAAGTCTACTTCCCCAATCGTAAATATGCAAACGAACCAAATGGTTTCAACTCACCGTCCTGAAATCCAAATGCAAGGAGCCATTTAAAAACAAAATGGTTTCAACTCTCGAAATAAATGTATATTAAAAAAGAAAGACTATACATATAAAATAAATTTTATAATATTTATTATTGTTAATACGAGTCTTGTATGCATGACTCCGATAATAATTCTTACAAATTGCCTAAATAAAACTAAAATTCTACCTGCAAATCTCATATCTCAAATATGACTTCAATCACAAATTGGCAAATTCAGATTTTCAAATATCGCCTTTTTAATATCATAAATATTAAAAATGTATTAAATTTTTTCAAACCAAATATCGCTGGGTGTATGCATTTCCTTTTCAATCCGGGATTGGTTTGGATAGTAGCTATTATTATTTATTTTTTATTATTATTTATTTTTTATTTTTTACTATTATTTACTGTTATTTAATATTCAATTATTACTTTTTTACTATTATTTACATAATATTTGAAATTACCTCACTACACAAACGTAATCCTAAGATTCTATTTAGATAGTGAAATGAGATAAAATTGTTTTAAATAAAAGTTAAGTAAAATATTATTATAATATTATTTTTTAATATTATTATTATTTTAAAATTTAAAAAAAATTAATTATTTATTATATTTTATATGAGAATTTAAAAAAATTATAATGAAAAAATTAGATCAAATAAGATAAAACTATTTCTGTATTCAAACGCAATCTTAGAGGTACATGATCATTTTCATACATGGTTTTGAAAGGAGAAGTGTTACAATTAAGTATAAAATTTATAAAACATAAATTTACGACGTGATTCTATATCATATGGTAGATTTATTTTAAAATAAAAATAATTTTAACCGCGTGAAAATATATCAATTTATAATTTTTTTGTTTTTATCTATCAAAAAAATTTTTTTTGATTTTTTTAATGAGTAAAGCCGCTCACCTAAATAAAATAAAACTTAACACTAAAGAGAGTTCTCGCTAGATCGATCCATAATAAGAAGAAAGAGGCAATCTCAATCTGTCTTACGCTCTCGCTCTCTCTTCAGCCTCAGCAATTGGGAACCAAATACTAGTAGTTGCAGAGATCGACCGCCATATCAGAACCCTTGCGTTGCTTCGGCGATCCGGATCGGTGACTGATGGAGGCCCCTCAAGGTGGTGGATCCGAGAGGGAGAAATCGAATTCGTCCTCTTCTCCTACCTCAGTCGTCTCCAATTTCTGGAAAGGTATCCAAAATTCCAAATTCTTTCTTCCCGCATTGCCTGCTAGTTTTTAACTCTCGCGTCCTCTAATCTCACTATCCTGCATTTTCAATTACATATCCTAAATCCTTTTTTCTCCCAGTATTGATTTCTGCATGCTTCATTTTTCAATTCAGGCTGTTTTTTTTTATTGCATGATTTTACTTGTAAAATATTTACATTCTCAAGGCAATATTAGTTATGCAACTTGTACAAAGATGTATCGTCTTTGATATTCGTATTTATCAGCAAGTTCTTCTATACCTCAGTCTTTTTTTTTCTTTCTTTCTTTTTTGGCTTCATCTTTGAAGTTTGGAATAGTCAATTATCCAAAAAAAAATTTGGAATAGTCCTTTGGCTGAATGTATTTTTGTTACAACTAATATACTGTTTGATAATTGACTTATCAAAAAAAGAAGTTCTGCTTTTTTTATATATATTGTGACATAAAAAAGCATGGTAGAGCATGTACGGGGAGAAAACCATGTAACATAGAATAATCCATCTCTAAGCGTAATGCAAATCCATTTCCGTGGAAGAGTATTTGGAAGACAAAGGCCCCATTAAAGGCATCATTTTTTTTTTTTTTGTATGGACAGCTTCTTTGGAAAATATTCTCACTGTTGACAATCTAAGGAAACGCCGTATCATAGTATAAGATTGGTGTTGCATGTGTAAAAAGAGCAAGGAATCCGTCGATCATCTACTAATGCATTGCGAAATTGCCACGACTTTGTGGAATGACTTTTTTACTGGGGTGGGTGTAGCTTGGGTGATGTCAAGAAGGGTGATTGACCTCTTAGCTTCATGGAGAGGTCTTCAAGGCACTTCTCATATTGCTGCAATTTAGAAGATGGTTCCGATATCTCTATGGTGGTGTCTTTGGAGGGAGAGGAACGAGTGAAACTTCAAAGATCATGAGCGATCATTGGATGAACTTAAAACTTTCTTTTTAAACTTGTTCCACCAGTCGATTGTAATTGATTTTAATGGCATGACCATTGAATTTCTTGTATCACTAGAACATCACTCCTAGGTGTTGCTCTTGTACATGACCCGTGTACTTGGGCTTTGCTTATTCTTATGATCAATAAAATTTTATTTACCGATCAAAAAAGAAAATAAGAACAGAACTATAAATCTGAATCAAGGTCCTTTATAGTCATATGGTATTCTATCATAGTGAAGCTATTAAATCCTAATGATTGCATCAAATTAACTGATTGAGATTCTATCATCTCGGCATTTATCACTTCAAAAAATTTTATAAGTAAATACTAGGTTAATTAAGTACATATGATGCATATTCAGATCGTAAGTACTAGGTTAGTAAAGTAGTAAACTTATTCTACATGATGGGATGCCTCAAGAAATTCTATAGATTGTGTTTTTGGTCCATGATCCAAGGTCAATGTTTGTAAGCATCATAATGAGTTGCAGCAACCATTTAAATCTATAAATAAGGTACCGGCCTAAACAATTAAATATCATGAAAGTGGTGGACTAGAATAAGGTATTGATGGACTTGCACGATGTCTCAAAAGTTTTTAATCTTTGTTGTATTATTGGCAATTTTGACCTGCATGTTGGCTCTTTTGAAAAATGTAATTCCCTGGGTTTCTATACTTGTTAAAGTTGCATTGACTACTTACAAGTTGAAACTGGACTTTGTAAGTGATTCTAGGGAAACTTGAAATTGACTAATCTTTTTTGGGTTAATTTGCAAATGCAGCTAGTGCTTTCTGTGGGTCATCACGTACCCTGTTTCATACTTCCTTTTGTACTGGATGCCCTTCGTCACTCTGCTTTTCCCATTCTTTTATGTCTCCTGATTTTATGTCTGATGTAAAGCTCCATTGTTGCATAGTTGCATCTATCAGAATATTTTTCTTGTGCAGCATCAAAGAATAGGTCTTGTGTTGTTAGAATGTTTCACAACTTTCTTATTTTATTGTATGCAGATTTTGATTTAGAAAAGGAAAAAGGTGTGCTGGATGAACAAGGGCTTAGGATAGCCGAAAATCAGGAGAACAGCCAGAAAAACAGACGGAAGCTTGCAGAAAGCACTAGAGGTATTAAAGGGAAAAATTGGAGAGGTCTTGATGGGATCTATCTTTTCTGTTATCATTCTACTTCACCCACTGATCTTTCTGTTGTGAAATTGTTTCTTTTTTTCTTAACTTTAAACTGCCGTGCATTTAGATTTCAAGAAAGCTTCATCAGAGGAAAAGTTAAGCTTGTTCAACTCTTTACTTAGGGGATACCAAGAAGAAGTTGACAATCTTACCAAGAGAGCGAAGTTTGGAGAAAATGCTTTCCTTAACATCTATCAAAAACTTTATGAGGCTCCAGATCCTTATCCAGCTCTTGCTTCAATTGCTGTAAGTGCTAGCATGTTTCTTTTTTTTGTTGCATTAGAGCCAGTTTAAATGAATTTTTTCTGTAGGTACGTTTATATAATTAGCTCGCACTTAAACTTGTTCTTTTGAAAATCTTCATCAAATCATATAAATATCTTCATGATGTGTTATACCTTGGATTGAGTGTAGGAATGTGATGAATGAGATCCCACAGTGCTTGGGAAGGAGAAGTTCGTCCCCTTTATAATAATTTCAAGGAGCTTTAATTGTAACATTGGCTAGTCCTTCTAGAGTATAAGCTTAGATGTGGCTTGGGCTTTCCCTGAGTTGTTACATGTTAAGAGACCAAATATGCGTGCATGGGATGCACATTAGTGTCTTCTATCTAAGCCTGTCAATATGTTAATCACTTGAATGAGGCAACATCAGTGATATAATAACCACAAACTTCATATCATCTTTGC
>QEOT01004155.1:46172-80544 GCA_003123785.1 Pterocarya stenoptera
TTTTTTTTTTTTTTTTTTTTTTTTTGTTCCATGAAGCAGCCAGGTTTTTGTTTGAAATCACTTTTGATCACAAGGATTTTGATCTGAAATCCTAGGGCTTTAGTTTAGAGGCATGCCTGTTTTAAGATCTATGACAAGCATTTGATATTTGGATTCTGGAGCTATCAACCATTATTTCTTGTTTTCTGGCCATTGTTTTTCTACCTGCAAGCATGGGTGTTAGGATTTTAGGATGTAACTTAAAGAAGTTCAGTATGTTAAGTCTGTGGTTAGTGGTTGACCATTGTATGTCATTTATTTATACATATCTTTTTACAATCAATTGTGAACTTATATAAACATGCATGAATCTGTTTAGCTACTTGATGATATATATATATATATCATCATTTTTCCATCTACTAATCCAGAAGGGTATTTGGATTCAAGTCTCTTTTATGCATTATGTTATATGGTGGCGCATTTATTTTTATAATGGTCATGCTGCTGATATATTTGCATATCTTTTTACTGTTGTTTCGTGACATAATGAACTGCGTATTTTGAATTACAGGGACTTCTACGCTCTAAATTGCAAACAGCAAATGAAGAAACTCGAAATAAGACTAGGTGAGCTACTTCAGTACCGTTATCTGTATTTCTATCATCTTAAACCATGGCTTTGAGTTCAATAGCTCAGTGGATGGCATAGCTATAAAAATAGGGTCATTTAATGACATAAACTGTCTTTTTATGGGTAAATAGTCATGTTATTAATAATGGCAAGGCATATCCCTAGTACATGGGTTGTATACAAGAGAAACGCCTAGCTAGAGTTATAAACTCATACAAGGAAGTCATGGACATAGCCACCCCTTGAAACTTGTCTGTCCTCTGAAGGAAACCTGGGAGAATTGTTTGTAACTCATTGTATTGTGCTTTTTTTTTTATCATTAAATAATAAGAATGCAGCTTCAACTTGCACCCTTCTCCCTACCTTGTTCCACCATCGGTCTCTAGATTTGATTCAATTTGAATTTGTTCAAACCTTTGGGAGCATAGCCACCACATGAAATTTTGTGGCCACTATTTTTGCTCTCTACCATAAGGTTTTACCTGGCTTTCTGCCCAACGCTATGGGCTAGTATAAGAATTTGTGTTGGGTGTGCTTATTTGTCACTCGGACATTTCTGTGATTAAATACTCATCTTTGAGTTTTCCAATTTTCTAATTTTGGGATACGTTTTTAAACTATTGGTTGCAGTGATACTTTAGATTCAAATAACATCCTTGAGAATTCATTAAGTGCGAAGGAGAAAATAATCTCTGAACTGAACCTGGAACTTCACAATGTTGAAACAACCTTATCGAATGAGCGAGAAGAACATGTTAATGAGATTAAGAGATTGAATGCTCTACTGAATGAAAAGGTATGCAACTCTTTTTTTCTTGCTTCTTCAATTTTAAGAGTTAATTATGTTTCAAAATAACAATTAATTTGTTCTGGTTTTCACTTCATGGGAAATTCTGTTCCTAGGACTGAAAGATGCTGAAAGGGGCAATACTATCCCATCATCTGATGTTATGAACATTTCTTTAATTCTCTCTGCATCACTGTTAGTAATATTGTTAAGTTCCAGGCTTCTGCTGTAATATGACCTTTTCCTTTTACTTTATCTTCATCAATTTAGGAAGTTGCTTTTGAAGAGATGAAGAAAGAGCTTCATGCAAGGCCAACAGAGAAATTGGTTGATGATTTGCGTAAAAAAGTGAAAATCTTGCAGGTAGTTTGATCCCTTCTCTGTTATCAAACACTATCTCGCTCTAATTGGTTTCAGATTTCATGAAATGTTACACAAATCTTGAAAAAATGGGTTCGACTTCCTTGAAGTTTTATTGACTATGCTGCATGGAAAAGTCCAAGTTCCAATAGCTTAGGGCATGTTTGGTTGGACAAACTTTTGATAAGGTTTTAGAAACTTAGAATAATATTTATGGTTTATCATAAATAATATTTGTGTAGAAACTTAGAATAATATTTATGGTTTATCATTAATAAAAAGAAAAATCTTTACAAATCGATATATGGCGTAATTTTTTATGCAATTAACAGATATTATAATGTTAGAATTGCCAATCATTACCCCACCTAACCGATATCGACCATGTATACTCCAATTTATAGATATAATAGTGTTGTCAATTTCTTTTATTAAATAAATCAAATATAAAAAAAAATCTATTAGATAACAGTATTGAGAGAGATGCTTAAAATTTGATCTAAAAAATGACATAGTGCTTCAAGCATTCTTTTAGTTTTTCCAATTTTTCCTCGTACTCTGCCCCACCCCCACATCAAATAAAAAAAGAGGACAGAGTAGCATGTTGGGGAGTAAAGAACAAATAAAGAGCAGCTCTATGCAGACATTAGGGGAGAGGAGGAGAAAAAACGTGAGATAAGAGTTTAGTGTGAGAAGAACCTTTATCCAAGAGTTTTTTTTTTTTCGTGTAAAATCCAATGCCTCTTGCGCCAGAAATATTAGGAACAGATACCTGGGGCTTAAAAAAATTTCCAACTTTTTTCTGCCTACAGTAGAAAATTTTGTATGTTTGATAAAAGATTTCCCAATTCACAAAACAGTTCTTGAGAATTTCATACGCCAACATGCCCTTAGTTTTCAGTTAAAGATATTATTTACTATTCAAGTGGCGTTTCATGTTGTTACAGCTCTAAAGGAGTTGTCTATACTGACTTCAATGGGGCGGGAGACGAAGGATCTCACCAACAAGATGCGTTTTAGATCCTACAAACATATTTCACTNCAATTTCTGCCTCCTGCGCATTGTACACATTTTCATTTATTTTGCATCTTCCTATGGTACTTGTCATATATACTTTTCGTTCTCATGATCTGCCTTACACACTTTCATCTGTATAGGCAGTGGGTTATAATTCAATAGAGGCTGAAGATTGGGAAGTAGCTACCAGCGGGGAGGAGATGAGCAAAATGGAGTCTCTTCTTCTCGACAAGAACCGAAAAATGGAACACGAACTCACTCAACTGAAGGTATGAATTGTCCTTGCTAGTTCTTTTGTTGTAGAGTGGGGAAGAAGATCTCAGACGCATTCACCATAATGCCAAGGGAAAAGAAATCCACATGCATGAGTGTATTATGAACTAGATATTGTGCCGAAGGAATAATGAGTAAACATCTAGACATAATTTCCATGTCTTGTCACATATTTTATCCATGTGCCTCTTATTGTTTTTACGCCTTTCTACATATAAGAAAAATGACACCTTTCTATCATTTTCAGGTCAAACTTAATGAGAAAACATCTTTGCTGGATACAGCTGAAGGAAAGATAGTAGAATTGACAGCAAAGGTTAATGAACAGCAAAAACTGATACAGAAGTTGGAAGATGACATATTGAAGGTTTGGATCAATGGCTGAGAAAGTGTCTGGATTTGACTCGAGTGATATCCAATGTTATTGATTACTGAGTGACAAAATATTTGCAGCACGTAGTTCAGTTAATATTCTGGATTGTGATGTTTAGTGTCCTGACATTATTAATTAGATTACATGAAAATGCAAATAAAATTTTTTTTTTTTTATAAGTAATAGATAAATTTTATAAATGAGAATGAAATAAATTTTACTTGAACATGCAAATAATTAAAAGTCTTTCTGTTCACCCCCAAGAATGATAATAGATTTAGATGGATGGCTTTACATGTACCTGCATACCTATGAAGTTATATTATTCATGCTTATGTTTGCAACTTATTTTCTTTATTCACTTAGCATATTGTATTTAAAAACAAAAAAAAAAAACAAAGAAACCCTTACAGGTTTACTTTGCTGACATTTCTGTGAATCAACTTCTTGTGCTAATTTTTTCCCTTCTAATCCAGGGCTATAGTTCCAAAGATAGAAGAGCCAATCTATTTAATGACTGGGACCTTTCGGAAGCTGGGGGATCTGAGATATCTGAGGTAACTCTCACCCTTTTGTTTCTACTCTGCAATTGAGAAGTTTGCTCCAAATAGATACCAACAACCCAGCCAGTATTTTACTTATATAAAAAAAACAACCCAGTCAGTATTTTCTTTGATTACGTGTGGACATTGAAATGTACAATAAGTCCTAGAAAGTTACAAGAAAAAGCTTAAAAGATGAAGAAAAACTGAATGCAAGGATCACAACCTCTACTTTGCCATTGACATGATCCAGCCCCAATACTTCCTTCTTGATAATTGCTTTGAGATGCTGCTCTGTTTTTATTCATATTCGCCTTTTCTGGATCAGAATATGGATCAAAAACAAATTTTTGCCGATCAAGATCAGAGTTCAATGCTTAAGGTGATTTGTAATCAGCGAGATCGATTTAGGACACGCTTGAGAGAGACGGAAGAGGTATTCTGTCTTTTGAAAACTTTCACTTAGTTTACTATCTCTATATAATATTTTTATGAGGAGATGGTTAGATTATGTGTTGGAATTTGCTTTTCCAATGGTACTAGGAAATAAGACAACTGAAGGAGAAGATTGGGTTGCTGACAGTGGAGCTGGAAAAGACAAAAGCTGATAATGTCAAACTCTATGGAAAGATTCGCTATGTCCAGGATTACAATCATGAAAAAGTAGTCTCTAGAGGATCAAAGAAGGTGCTTCATTGTGATTCCCTCTCCTTTTTTTTAACCTTGTCCTAATTAGCATCCCCTTTAGTTTGTTATGGTTCATGTTTTTGCATTATATGGTCATTTTCAGCAAGCAGAGGATCTTGAAAGTGGTTTTTCCTCAGATGTGGAATCTAAGTACAAGAAGATATATGAGGATGACATAAATCCTTTTGCAGCATTCTCAAAAAAGGTTGTTAACTTGTTATTCTTGAGCTTCTTTGATGAATTTGTAAATTTTCATAATATTCCTATGCGGATTATTTAATTGAGGATTATATCAAATGTTTGCGCTGCCATTCTTGCTTTTCTTTCCATGTTAAAGTTGAAGTTATTGTAGTGAAGGTTTCTGCTACTCGACCCATGTGCTTTTTTACTTCTTTTAGTTGAATGTTATTTATAGTCTCCTGTTCTAAAATTCTGCGGCTTCTGAAATCTTGAAAGATGATGATGATTTGAGATATTACATTCTCAGGTGAATGAAACTGAAATTGACAATCTGTAATTTTATATGGTATCAGTTACTAACGTGCATTCCCTCATTTCTTGTCTACATCGTATCAGTTGTTGTCCTCTTGTAGGCAGTAAATGTTTGTAATGCATTATTGGTTATAAACCACTTTTTAATTGAATTTGTTGACCTGTAATCAGGAAAGGGATCAAAGGTACAAAGAGTTGGGTTTCCGGGATAGAATCACACTTAGCAGTGGACGTTTTCTTCTTGGCAATAAGTATGTTTCTGTTCTGTATTCTGAGTTTCTGGAATCTATCCATTCTCTCCTTCTGAAATGTTTTTTTTTTTTCCCTCTCAACATGCGATGGGAATGAAATGACAAAATCCCAGTTGTACACTTTAAAAGAGTGTCCTGATTCTTTACTTTTATGGCTTGTTGGTGTCATCGGTGACCTAATTCTTCTCATTGAGGTTTGGCACCTCGAACTGTCCCTCCAGTTCAGCTTACCAACTGTTTATCTGGATAGATGATGCTTATGATATATGTCTTAACATTTCCCAATTTTCTATTTAGGTCTACCAGTTTATATTCTCTGCTCAAATTATTGTTCAGTCATGACTTTGAATCAAGCTGTCAAAAACTTCTTTCTCCGGGCACCACTTGTCTTATGAACATATTGCCTCTTGGTTCCTCAGCATCTGCTTATTCTTGGATCATATATTTCTCTAGACAAAGTGCATGATGCTGCATTACAAAACACATTAAATATATGGCCCGGTTTGATAAAACTTTCTAAATTTGCTCATTTGAGAAGTCCCTTTGAAGCATGCCCTTGTGTTTAGTTTTATTTTGCATGTTCTATTGTGTCTACAATTTGGTTTTACTTTTACAAACCTAAGCAACTTTTAACTTGTCAGACAAGAGGCACGCGGTGCTCCCCATGCTATGCATTTCCAACTCATCTTTTACCTTTCAAACATGGTGAAAAAGTGCACTCTTGTCATACTAGCTGTTTGTGTCTCTGATTTTTTTATTCCATGACTTTAACATGCTACTACTTTTGGTTACGCATTATCTATTTCGACCAGTCTCTCTCCCCGTTAGTGGGTGGGCATGCATTCATGAGAGCTAGTTTTTGTGCATATGTATCAAGAACATGAGACCAATTTCCACTTTAAAATTGCACTCACGTTTTTTCCCATTCATGTGCTTCAAATATATTCCGCTGGAGTCGTCAATATAATAAAGAATTTACTTCTGCAGGTATGCTCGAACTTTTGCATTTTTCTACACCATCGGGCTGCATATCCTGGTGTTCACTTGTCTCTACCGGATGTCGGCTCTGAGCTATCTGAGGTAATTATCTGTCAAATGACTTGATTATAACTCTTATAGTTTATTTTTTAATTAATCTTCAACCAACCCATTCTGTTTTTACAGCAATGGCCCCGAGGAATATCTTGTTGGAGAGAGAACTTTGAACCTTCCTCATGCGCCTTAGTCCCTCCAATACTCTTTTTCATTGGATTTTGCTAACGTCTGAACAGAACAAAGGATAATTGACACTATAAAAGGAGATGTCCTATACTATGTATGTACAGCAAAGAAAAAAATGATGCTATTTTCTAGTTTTCTACCAATTTGATTGTGCAATTAATATTTGTAAATTCCTTTTTCCGTTTTCGAAATTGTGCCCAAAAAACATGCAAATGACTTTGTGCAATTCAAAAATTTGAGAGGTACCAGATGCATGATGCTGGTTAAGGCCAACATAAAATTCCTGAATTCCTGGATGCCTTCCGAAATTATGATATTAGTAGCCGCTCACAGTCCTCAAAACGAACCCTTATTATTATTCAGTTTTGCTACACAATTTCCACCATATTCTATACTCTACTTTTTTCTAATTTTTTAATATTTAAAAAAAATGAGTTTATTCTTTTTAAAATATTTCAAATTTTTTATTCACTATTCATATAAAAAAATTTTGATAAAAGAAAAATATATATATATAGAGTGTGGAGTGTGGGTGAATAGTAAGAGGTTGAGAAGAATTTTTGATTTATTATTAGCTGATGAGCTACCTTATTCATGTACTGTGACTATTTCATTAGCTTTTCTTTAAGGGTAATATGCTAGATGTTCTAGAGTGTAATTCACACGCATTTTCTTTGAAAAGATAGTATTTTTAATGTGGATTCTAGATTTATCTAATTTTTTTTTTTTAAAGAGAATGTGTGAGACTTATACACCATTCTAGGACTAAAGATGTCATTTCTCTTCATGATGCAAACAGAAACCCGACGAAAATACATGCATGTGTGCATAAATACATATGTATTAGTGTATGTACATGCATACATATACAATAACTTCCCTCTGCTGCGGACAAAACAATTGGGATGGCGGGAATTTTTTTTTTTTTTTTACTCAAGTGGCGGGATGATTAGAGATGAAGGTTGAGGAGCTTCGGGTTTGCATTGTTTCCATAAAACCATGTCGAGGTGAATGTTTTTCTGCTTGGGAGTAAGGCCGTAAATGAACCAGTCCATACAATTGCTCGCCTGATACTCGCTCGGCTAAATTCGAACCAAGCTCGACTCGTAAAAAAAAAATACATTTGATCGTAAAAGTAGAAACTAGCTCGATTAGTAAATGATATATACTTAATTAAACTCAACTCCACTAAGATTCGTTAGGGCTCACTCATTCGTGCTCGACTTGGTTTGTTAGCTCGACTTGATTAAAGCTCGTCCATAAATCATTTATTATATATAATTTATTTCTATATTTTAGTATTCTTATATACACACATATATATATATATAAATGCTTCTATACATATTAAATTTAATAACACAAGGATAGTTACCTTTATAATTAATTATGTAGTATTTAATCTAACTACTTATGCCTAGTCATTTATACCTATATATTGAATATAGTTCATGATTATATGTTAGTATATATTTTATAATGTGCAATAGTTAGTATATAAGACTTTGTAGTTTCATTATACACTATAATGTATAACCATATAAGAAATGTATTCATAAAGATGTTATAATTTCATAGTTCAATATAGTTTATACATTAATTGTAAAAATTTCATTAGATTTTTTTTTTTTTTTTTTGTAATTTGGTATTTTTAATTATTCAATTCATTCAAAAACTATATATATAAGAGTACAAACAAAACTCGAGTAATAACTCGACTCAGCTTGGCTCGGCTCAGGCTCAGGCTCGTTAAAGAGTACAAATAAAGATTGAGAAATAACTCACCTCGGCTTGAGCTAGTATTTTATCAGGTCAAACTCGGCGAGCTCTCAGCTTGAGCTCGAACTCGAGTTATTTGAATATAGCTCGAGTCGATAACCCAAAAGCTCAACTCAATTCGGATCGATTACAGCCCTACTTGAAAGCACCAAACAAGACCGATCTCTATAACACCAATTTGGAATATCGAATATGAAATAAAGATAAGTTTGAAATGTACAAATTTTGTATAAATCTTTTGTAAAAATGTGTGTTCCAAACTTCCATCAAGAAAAAATGAGTTTTCATACTTTTCATAATAGAGTTACTTTTTATAAAAGATTTGTTTAAAATTTATGTATTTAAAATTTGTATATATCATTTCTTTAAAATAAAAAACATAACATAGTCAATTGAACGAGATAAAAGAAAGGAGGGCCTCCTGGACAGAACATTAAAGATCGAAAACAAACACAAGATTTCAGAAGTGCGATTGGTTGAGCATGTTGGCCATGGGGTACGTTTGTTCAAGTCATTTGTCGATGAAAATTCAGACTAAAGATACGCTTGATATGCAAAATGGATACACTCTATTCTTAAGCGAAATGGATATTTTATTCCCTTAAGAATATTTTATTCTTTCATTTATCCTTATTCTAAAATATGTCAACCACTAATTTTTTTAAAAAATTATTCTTCATTTTGTTTATAGAAAAATATATATTCCTAGCTGAACGTGAACGGCGTCTAAACAAAACCATTTTTTCTCGTCCACCAAACAAGCCCAAGGTTTTTTCTCTGGGCAAGATAAACCCATTTACAAAGGTAAAAACCCTTACCTCTCCATCCTCTTCCAAATTATAATCCCTCTTAGGGTTTCTGTCAATCTCCATAAACCCTGAACCTTACCCAAATCGGTTTCTTCATTGACTCATTAAATTCTTACAATTCTTAAGAGATAATAATAGCAATCAGAAAGAAGTATGAGTGCTGGTGCTTCTGTCTCATCAATCGGAACCGCGCGTGTTGCTAATTGCCACCGTTGGAGGACCCTAATTCCGCTTCCTTCTTTACCCTTCTCCAATTGGAGAATGTCTCGGATTTCGCCTCTGGCTTCAGCTCCATCAGAGTCGATTTCCACGAGCTCAGCTTCGACGACGGAACCGGTGGTCGTGGAGGCCCCGAAGCCCAAGCGCCCCTGGCTCATTGTCGGTCTCGGTAACCCCGGCAAGAAGTACCAAGCCACCCGCCACAATGTTAGTACGACGCTTTCTGTTTTGGTAAAATGTTGAGTATTTTTTATATATAAAAATAATTTTTATCAAAACATCTTGTTTTGGTTATCTTAATAAACAATAATAATGAAAACAATAATAAAAAAGAAATTTCACAAAATTAAAGAAATATCTCACTTTTTTCTATTGACATATTTTAAATGTAAACCATCACTTTCCCAAATTGTAATAAAACATGTCTTAAAAACTTCTTCCATTCCAACATATCCAATGTTTTCACAAACTCGTGTAAAAATCCATCTTTAGAGGTTTTTTTTTTTTTTTTTTTAATTTAAAAAATTCTCAAGAAAATGTTACCTGCAAACATCCGGCCAAGATATTGGCCCTCGAATTTTTTATGCCATAAATTTTAAAATTAGGTAACGCTGCTTTCGGTCACTTGTAGGAATTTTGGACAGTGTCCAATGTGCTTTTGGGAAGTTTTTATTATTATTTATTAACAGCATCATTATCAATATGATTACTTGATATTTGGTATCGAGCTTGTTTAATGAGTGTTAAGTGCGCTAGAGTTATGTGGGTTGGCCTTTGAAGTTATAATATGAGGGAATTCTATTCAGGTGGGCTTTGAGATGGTGGATGCTATAGCCGAAGCTGAAGGGATTTCTATTAGCAGCGTTTCCTTCAAAGCTCTGTTAGGAAAAGGTTTGCCCTTCATTGTGAAGTGTTCTCTCTTTTTTGGGATTGAGTATTTGCACATTTAAAATGCATTCAACAACCCAATGGTGAATTCGACTTTTTTTATTGGGCCGGTTAATAGTCTGGGAATTATGCTTATGATGATAGTGGTTAAGTTGTCACTGTATCTCACCAGCTAGCCTAATAATAAAGTATCTGCGTGGTTACTTAAATCAAAACGTTAATTGCTCCTTAGTTTATATTGCTTTCTTCCTTGACAAGAAATTCATTGTGTCATGTTACTACACCACAACCCCAGCCTGAAATACCATGATAATCATTATGCTTGTGATGATATATGTAATAGCATTCTAACATCTACTGCTCAGGGGTATTACTGTATAACTTATGCTAACTGTCCACCATGTCCTGCAATGCTGCCTTAATCCTTACCAAATGATACGTTTGAAGTAGATGCTTGTGATGTTTGATAAGAGAAATTAGTGGATCAAAACTAGTTATGTTCTTTATCTAGTCTTGGAATCATTTGAGCCAATCTTGCAGGTTTTGTTGGAGACGTTCCAGTTATGTTTGCTAAACCCCAAACTTTCATGAATGCAAGTGGTCAGTCTGTAAGTAAGCTATCTGGACAACTTCTCCTATTTATTAATTGATAGGTTTTCTCCTCTTGTTATTTTCCTATGGTTTTAATGAGGATTGGTTTGTGTAGGTTGGGGCTATCGTATCGTATTACAAGATTCCGCTAAAGCAAGTACTCGTGGTAAGATATCTTTCTTTCTCATTTGCTTTATTAGGGATGGCAAGTTTTACCTGCTGAGTGGGGATCATGCCCAGTTCTCCCTGTTAATGGTGTTAATGGGACAGGGCAGGGATGGGGTTTGCTATTGAACCCAAGGCAGGATCAGGGATTTCCCTGCCACTGCTATACACACTTAAATCCTAGAGTTTTTCCCCTCTTCAGTATTTCCTTTTCACTTGGCCTGCTGCCGTATTCTGCACAGAAGCTATTCTTGTCAGCCATATCTATCTCTCTCTCAGTAAAATTCCCTCCCTCAACATTCGTTTGAATCCTCCTTGAACCCCAATCTCCATAGCTCACCCTTGAAAGTACACCACCCTTCCTCTCTCATTGACTTTAGATCCAATCACAAACTCCATGGAAAGGAGACAACATATCTGAGTAGGGTGAACACTAGGAACAATGAGTTGTTCAAGGCCACAACAAGGTGGTCCTCACAGTGGTTTTGCTCCATCCCTCTGTGTTCCACCCCTGGCTTC
Source organism: Pterocarya stenoptera (assembly GCA_003123785.1). Classification (NCBI taxonomy): domain Eukaryota; kingdom Viridiplantae; phylum Streptophyta; class Magnoliopsida; order Fagales; family Juglandaceae; genus Pterocarya; species Pterocarya stenoptera. The sequence goes on from QEOT01004155.1 coordinate 57,760, forward strand.
ATCGACAACAAGTGCCACTGGGAATCAGCAATTTGAGTGGTTGTTTGGAGCCTTGATTTTTCCCCTTGATAATTGTTTGTTGTGGCTGTGATCATGGGCGTCTCTGTTTGCATTATCAACAATGCGTGGGGTGGGGGCTACAGATGGGGATACCATATCTCTATACCATCCCAAACCTGTCCATCCCTACATTTTTTAACTTTGCTTTCTTTTCGTGGGATCTTTTTTATTTCAGAGTCGTTAGTTTTCAAATCTGAGCTTGTGGTTCTCTTCCACAGATCTTTGACGACTTAGATTTGCCATTTGCAAAGTTGCGGCTTTTGCCTAAAGGTGGCCATGGAGGACACAATGGGTAATTATTAGGCTGCTTTAATGTCCAATTTCTGTTAATATTTCAGCAGCTCTCATGGATTTAATTCAGGATCTTATGTAAAAGACAAGATAATGTTCCTGAATATATTTTTCAAATTTATATACTCATTTTATTCAGTTTTCTATTGCACCATATCCCTGGCTTTTAGTTAAAACTTAAAAGATGACTTTATGTATCCTTTAAAACCCAAGTTATATGTGCCTAATTACAAGGTTCTATGTCTCCTGTCACAACCATGATCCTCTCCTATGCAAGAAATCAATTTGTGGTGGCAGACAATGAATGATGAGTCAGATTTCTGCTGCATCTAATTTTTTCAAATGGAAAAGAACTCATGGTGGAGAGAGGCAGGGGGTTCGATTTCCTTGCATGGATCAACATATCTTAGAAAGTTTTACATGGGACCCAATTCCAGGAAGGCCTGTAGGCATTACTTTAATGTTTTGAAATACATGCACATAAAGAGGTTTTGGGTCAAAAAAATGAGTGTCTGCTGGTGTTAAGATATCTTCATTACAAGTAATTTGCAATTATTATGTCATGTGTAAGATGTTTTTGTTGAACTGCTATATGACTGTTTGGATTCCTAGAAAATAAGGCTCTTGTCACTGAAGTAAGTCAACATTGAAAAAATTCTCCTATTCCATACTTTGAAGTCACTAACAAAAGGAATGGATTGGGTCACACACCAGGGTGTCAAAAACAACAATTCCTAGCTTTTGGGGCTCAGAGACACAGTTGTAAATGTGTCTAAGAATTTGGATAATAAAACTGCCCTATTTTATCTGTGTTCCAACTTTTTGTTTCGTTAATGATGATATATATATATGAAAACAAAAATCGTGAAAATTCTGATGTTTATCTGCTTCTTGACAAAACTCAATCCTCCACCATTATAATTCTGCACACTTCTGAGGTAAATGATGGTGGATTCCTTGTCTCTCTGAATGTCTGTCAAACTGAGTGTACATTAGGGTCATGTTCCTCATTTTTCAAGGTGTCATTCAATAGGAGAAATCTCCTACAGATAACGGTTTTTAATTCATGAATGGCTTCTTCAAAGGATTGTTTCGCAACCCAGCACAACCACCCTTTGCTCTCTTATCCTTTCCATGGCCCAAGAAAAGTGACTTTTAGAATAATTGTTGGGGGAGGGGGTTGTGAGAGCCACGCACAAGGGATTGTGGGAAGATATTAGGAATGGTTGGAGGGGTTTTGCATGCCAGTTCAGATTTTTGGTTGGATAGGGATCCAGGGTCAGGTTTTGGCATGGCATTTGGTGTGGCAATTGGGCCCTCAAGATTGTATATCCTGCCCTATTCCAGATTGCGTATGATCCAGAGGCCTCGGTGGCAGATCTTTTGCATGGCTCTATTGTCTCTTTACAATGAAATGCTTGTTTTATAAGAGTGGCTGAGGATTGGAAGTTGGTGCTATATCCAAGCTTTTCAGCTAGCTGTACACTTTTGAGAACTGGTAGTGTTATGGTTGATAAGATGATTTGTATTCATTCTGGGAAAGGAGCATTCACTGTTCAATCCCTGTACAAGGTTTTGAATTGTCAGAACCACATTTCTTTTCCTTGGAAATGTGTAAGGAGGAGCAAGGTGCTTTTCGAGGTTGCTTTCTTTGTTTGGACTGCTTATCTTGGGAAAATCCTGACCATGGACAACTTGAGAATGCGTGGGCTTATTGTTATGGATTGGTGCTATGTGTGTAAAAAAAAGTGGTGGATCGATTATCACTTATTACTTTACTGAGGTTGCCAGGGTCATATGGGATGTGAATTTTAGCAGGACTGGATTTGCATGGGTAATGTCCTGGAGGTCGGTGATTTTTCTTGCGAGTTGGAGAGGCCTCCAGAGTAGCCATCAAATTGCTGCAGTGTGGAATATGAGTCCTTTATCTCATGTGGTATATTTGGTTGGAAATGAATGGCCGGAGTTTTGAGGATAGGGAACACTTGTCGGATGATATTAGATGCTTCTTTTCCACAATTTATTCTCGTGCACTGCTGTTATTGTTCTCAATGGAGCTAGTTTCATGATTTTCTTGTATCCATATCTAGCTCCTAACTTGTAGTTAGGTGTTCTCTTTGTATACTTCTTGTGTGCTCAATCTTCGCCTATGTACTTGATTCAATAAAATTTTATTATACCTATAAAAAAGGTAACTTTTAGGAATAATTCTTATTACTTGTTTTCCCTCGCAGAATGAGGAGCATCATCGATCACTTCAAAGGGAACCGTGATTTTCCTCGTTTAAGAATTGGTACTTTCCTAGAAGCACTAAACTTATTGCTATCATACTCTATTATTTATTTTTGTCTTAAGTTGGTAAAATTTACTAGGCATTGGAAGGCCTCCTGGGAAAATGGATCCAGTCAACTTTGTTCTTCGCCCATTCAATAAACAAGAACGTGAAGAGGTATGAAATTTTTTTTCATCAATCTATGGTGGAGAAAGTCACAAGTAGATATAGATTCGATAACAAAAAATAATATCATTGTGCAATAATATTATTTTTGCAGTTGAACTTCACATTTCAACATGGCCTGGAAGCAGTACGGATTCTTTTGCTGGAGGGGTTTAATAACAGTGCCACATTTGCTAACAGTGCCAAAACCCTAGAACAACTTGGTTAACTTCAGGCGCAAATTATAATTACTGGCGATCAAGGACAGGTGGATATTATTTTTGTTCCTTTTGAAAAGGCTATATTGGTCTTCCCCGACGGTGCTTGCTTTCTGGAGCCCAACTATTTCTTCCTACAGGTATAGAATTTTGAGACTGTAAAATTGTAGACTTAATAAGTTTTTGAAGTAGATGAAAATCTTTCCCTGCAAAAAGAAAACTGCGAGAATGAAATTCTGTTGGGAGTCTTTTTTCATTGTTGAGTAAATTCAGCTGAAATTTGTAATATGTGGAGTGTTTGCATGAATAACTGATCTTGCTCGATCAGCCTGGTTTCTAATAAGAAGACAATTTTCTGATTGATAATATATATCTGCATTGAGATGCATTTAGTGCAAGTTGTTGTGCAAATTGATCTCACAGGTGGTGAACTATTAAGGAATGAACTGGAGAGCAAATCAAGTGCCAAAACTTTCTATTTCACCCAACAATTAATCTATGTGAACAGAAAATACAATATTGCAAACAGAGCACCAACGACTGAACTTATATTTTTGAAGCCTGAAAAGGCGTTGACTCGTCTAGTCACGTAGTTTATATGAGATGAGATGAAATGTTTTGTTAAAAATTAAATAAAATATTGTTATAATATAATTTGTTAATATTATTTTTATTTTAGAATTTAAAAAAATTGAATTGTTTATTATATTTTTTGTGAGAGTTTAAAAAAATTGTAATGATTATATGAGATGAGATGAGATAGTTTGTTTAGTAAACTAGCCCTCGGAGTAACTTTGCAAGGGTCACCCGAATGTCTTGCTACACCAATATACACACGTTCAACATTGATCCCACTATGCCAGATGGTGGGTCCCAGCAACCATTAGATCAAATTCTTGTTTTTTAAAACGACAAATTCAAGGGTTGATATATAAATGATCATGATAAGAGTGGGATGAGGCTAAGTATTAGAACATTTCTATATATTATATTCTAAAGACGCTTGTGGTGGTATATGATTGAGAGAAAAGAACATGTTTTTGCTCATTTCTATCACTGGTCTTGTGACAGGCATTTGCGCTGTTAAGTGTTAACTAGGCTATGCATCAGGACTCAAGAAGGCAACCAACCTTCCCGAGCCATTTCTGTCAAAATAGACAACATGGTGTGTTATAAAAATATGTTTTGTTTTTCTATTCAGTTTTGTTTTTTTGTTTTTTTGTTTTTTTTTTTTTTGTTATTTGAATATGAATTAAAAATCCTACAATATGACCTTTTTGCATAATTTAGAAGAAAATAAATTCAATTTTATAAAAATTGACTCTAAGAGCAAAAGAATGTCAATTTTTATAAAATTGAATTTATATTTAATTAAATTACATTATTACGTTAGTTGATTGAATTTATTTTCTTCTAGATTATGCAAGTATGATATGTTCTAAGATTTTTAATCCAAATTTAAAGAGTAAAATGGAAAAAATTAGTTGAGCAATAAAATAATAGTAGAGAAGAATCATGATGAAGTCATTTGTTTAGTAACCAACTTTATTCAATCCTAGGTTGCCAAGTGGGCATTTGGTCTAGTGGTATGATTCTCGCTTTGGGTGCGAGAGGTCCCGAGTTCGATTCTCGGAATGCCCCCAATTTTTTTTTATTTTGGAAGTTGACCTTTTTATTTTGGAAATTTTCAAACTTCAGTTTCTACAGATCTCATTTGAAGACACAAGGAAAAGGACATTCATGATGATCAAAAAATATTATAATGTCTCTGTAGACCGATCGGTATGATGGAAAATAGCACTTGCCTAATTTGTTTGAACCTTGTACTTGACTTTGAGGCTATATACCATATTGAAGTGATGGAATGATCGAAGATCTTTAAACAATCCGAATCAAGATCTTCATAATCGGGTCATTAATATAGTATGAATTGCGTTATATATTATATTTATATCTCATTATCTTGACGTAGGATTACCATAAATCGAGTTAAAAAAAAAAAAACCCGAGAGAGTTGATTCAAAGGTTACGGGTAATGCACAATAAGATAAAATTAAGAGAAATACTTTAATTACAAAAGTAAACTCACAAACTGATGTAACTTGATGTGGTACGTCAGATTGTAAAGTTACTTTTATTATAAAGTAGATCTAACGGATTCCATAAAGTCACATCAGTTTGTAAGTTTACTTTGTATAATATATTTATGTCTGTAGCAGTTCTCTAAAATTAATACGAAAATATAGTGTAGAGAACAATTGATCTCGAATATATGAATAATGTCAAGTCAGCACAATGAGATAAAAGACTACGATTAAGTCATGCATGTGATATGTTAGGCTGACTAAAAATGGTTGAAGACTATTATATGATTATATCCCTTTTCCACATAATTTATTAAAATCATTGAAAAGTTTTGGTCCCATTAGTCTCTAAGAATCATTTTCCAACATACAGCTCTTGACCATTGTGTGTTAATGAAAAGTGATAGCTAGCAATATGATTATAAGCATGTAAGAAGAGAAAGAAAATAGACCCAAGATTTCTGCCATGATTAGAGGCTTGACATGCGAAAGTATAGTCTATTTGGATTAACATTCTTTGGCAGTAACTTTTATGGAGATTGACTTGTATTTTCAAGCCCAAACAAACATGCAAGAAAGTGATTCTTTTTGCCAAAATCTGCTTCAATATAGGTGTCCAAAGACAAGGCCAACCCCACTTGGGTTTCCTGCACATGAAGGGTTTGTCGTCATGCAAAAAAGTTTGTGTGTTTTTCAAAGATTCACATCAAAGTTTCAGACCCTTTTTCTTTTTTAATTCAAATTCTTAATATTTTAAATCTGTGCGCGTGACAGTGTGAGAGGATAAATTTCATATTCTAAAGATAGTTCTCCCATTGTCTCATCCCATGAAATTTTAATACCAAAGTTTTGGGACTCTATATTCTAGAATGGAGAATTCTATTTAAGTCGGTGTAGATAATACATTCACTAAATTGCTTACATTATGTAATTTAATTTAAAATAAAAATTTTAAAATTTGAATATTACAAATCATATTTTATTATGTAAGTGATGTAGATGGTATGCTACACTGACTTACAAACAGAACAACTCTTATAGAACCAATATTCTCTAAAATGTTTGGAATGCTCTATATAGGTAGATTTCTTCAAATCCCAACTATTGTCTTGAAACTTATTAGGTTCGGATAATGAGTTGAGATGAGATAAGTTGAAATGAAAGTTAAAAGTTGAATAAAATATTATTTTTTAATATTATTATTATTTTGAGATTTGAAAAAGCTGAATTATTTATTGTATTTTATATGAAAATTTGTTAAGGTTATAATGATGAGATGGATTAATGAGAGTGTTTCTCAATCTAAACTGAGCCTTAACTGTAAGAGTTTTCTCACCTCAATGTCGGATTAGTTGAATAATTAACATATTGAATATTTGGAGTTGAAAATTGTTAATATAGGAAAATCCTTATCGATGAATGATTAGAACTCAAAGAAACTCACTCGATAAAATTCCCTAGGAATTTTAGAGAATCCACTATTTTTTTATTAGAAAAATGTTGATTCATTTGAAAGTTATGCCAAAAATGTTTAGATCAATTATTTCAGGAAAACGTTATATATTACATCTCAATGTCACTCCTACCATCTATTGTGATAATGTGATATTATCCATCAACTCTTGAGCTTATTATAAAAAGAAAGCTAATATAATAATTAAGAGTAATGCTAGATAAAAAAAAAAAAAAAAAAGGAAAAAGTGGCTGACGTGGCAAAACCCTTTTCTCTCTAGTGATTGGCGATATCTGAGGGACTCGTATGGCTTCTGCCGCCGCCCCTTTGGGGAGGACGGAAGGAGACAGCGTTTAGCTGACTGATGCTGGGCATCTGGCATTGTTTCCGTCGGCTCGAGATATGGTGATGTCGAAACCGCAACAACTTCCGAAAGTGGATCTACCGAAGAGAGACCTTAGATTTATAGATGGGGAGATGTTTTTTCTATTTTCTAAAACTGAGATTCAAAAGTCAACAAAGCCGATTCGATTTTCGGTTGCGATTAAATTTATGCAAAGGAGGCCCTCTCTCGATTATATCAGGGGATTTATCAAGAACCGATAGGGGCTTAAAACCTTGCCTGTTGTGGGACAGCTTCGAAATACTAGAAATGTTCTGATTCGGATGGCTAACGAAGAAGGTTTCATCAATGTGATGGCTAGGGGAAATTCAGATATGCTGGGTGTTCCTTACAAAGTTTTTCATTGGACGCCAGATTTCAATGAGAAAGATGATTCTCCCTTAGTACCGGTATAGATTTTGCTTCTTAGGCTTCCCCCTAATTATTTTCAAGTCACTATTCTGAGAAGTATTGGGGGAGGGTTTGGACGATTTTTGAAGCATGACAATGCGACAGCGTGCATTACGCGTCCGGAGGCGGCACGAATCTGTGTAGAGATGGATGTATCCAAACCTTTGAGGCATTCATTCTGGCTTGGGACCCCAGGAGTGGAATCTAGTCACTTTCAGGAAGTGGTTTATGAATCTCTTCCCACTTATTGTTCTCAATGCAGGAAGCAAGGACACTTTGAAAATAAGTGTGGACGCCATGTGCGGATTGAGGGAAATGGGAAAATTTGTCACACGATGATGTGGGGGGTTTGAATAAAGAAAAAAAGGCCTGGAAGCAAGTGCGGATTCGGGAGACAGGGGTTAGTAATGTCGAAGTGCCATCTGTGGAACCATCCAAGAGAGGGGTTTTGTTAGAGGCATTGAAGCAATGTTGGCTTAGGGGAGTTTTACCCTTAGCGAAGGTAATGTTTGTGGATGAAGCTGGAAGGGTTTGTGAGCATGTACAACCTCAGATTGTTGACATTCTGGATGAGAAATTAGTTGAGGATGAGTTGGAGACAAATGTTGAAGTTCAGGTGTCGATAGACTCTATTTTGAAAGGGGGTGTGCCGAATGCTACAGTAGATGTGCAGGAGAAGCTTAATCCTAACACAAGGACAAGTTGGTTTGAATTAACTAATTTGGGTTCTAATAATGAGGATCAGGGAGCCCACGGTGATGCATTGTTGTCCCCTCGTAGTTCGCTCAAAGTTATTGATCAGGCAATGGAATATGAGTTGTTTCACTTGGCTAAAATGGGGGTGTTTGATCGAGGCGGGGAGATGGGTTCTACTGATGTTTTGGAGCGCTCTTTTTCTGATGAGGAAGTGGGGCAGGACTGTGAGGTTTTGGCCAGAAAATGTTATGAGTCGGATCCAGAATTGAATGTTCCTTTGAGGAAACTTATGGGGGTAAGAAAGAAGAAGAAATCTATCGTTACCTTTGATAGGGTGACACAGTCTACTAAATTATACTGATGGTTTTGAATTTTTTAGTATGAAATATTAGGAGAATTCTTTCGTCAAAAAGTAGACTTCGGCGTATTTTACATAAGCATCGCCCTTCGGTAGTGGCGATCTTAGAACCTTTTCTTTTGGCTAATAAATGTGGTAGATGGGCTAAAAGGCTGCATCTCCCGATTTTTTTTACTAATGCTGAGTTTGGTGGTAAGGTTTGGTTGTTTTGGGAGGAGAGTTTGGATTTTGAGGTAGTATCTTGTTCAGCTCAGTCTCTTTCAGGTTGGTTTGTTAGTAGTGATATGCGGATTCTGGTGACAGTAGTTTATGCGAGCTGTTTTCATATTAATATACATGAATTATGGAACTCTCTAAGAGGAATAGACCCTGGTTGGTGGCTGGGAATTTTAATATAATAAGAAGTGATGATGAAAAAATTGGAGGAAGGTTTTGTGCTCCTCGTGCCAAGGCTGAGTTTAATAGTTGCATTCATGATTGTAGTTTGGTGGAACTCCCTTTTGTTGGTCAGAAATTGTCATGGTGTAATGGGAGGTTAGGTGGAAGACGTATCTGGGCAAGATTGGACAGAATTTTAGTTAATACTGATTTTTCATGTCTTTTTGCAGATACTCGATATGAATATTTGGCCCGAACTTCTTCTGATCATGAGCCAATGTTAATGTCCTTAATGCGAGAGCGGAGAGGAGGTTTTAGACCGTTCAAGTTTCAACATATGTGGGGTACACATGATGGCTTTTTGGAGGTGGTTCGGCAAGTTTGGAACCGACAAGTGGAGGGCTGCCCGATGATTAAGATGAGAAAAAAGTTGAAGATGCTGAAAACAGATTTACAAAAGTGGAATGTTGACATTTTTAGGAGAGTTGACGTGGAACTTAAATCCATTGAAGAGAATGTAATGGCATTAGAACATGTAGTTATTTCTAATTATTCGTGAAGCAGCGTCATATCCAATATCTTCATCGGGAGGAAATCATGGGGTGTCAAAAATCTCGTATTAAATGGCTCACGGAAGGGGAGTCGAATTCAGCATTTTTTCATGCTGCGTTGCGTGTTAAAAAGAAGAATAGAATTATTGATCGGATGTTGATGGCTAATGGGTCAGTGTTAGATTCAGCAAATGAAGTTCACCAAGGGGCTGTCAAGTTTTTTTTTGAGTTGCTAACAGCTGTGCCTATTGATTGGGATGATTCTTATATGGAGTTGATTTCTCTAGTCATGTTCGAAAGTGTTAATGGTAGGCTTGTAGAGGCGCCGACAATGGAGGAGTTGAAGATTGCTCTTTGGTCCATTCCACAGGATAGTAGTCCGGGCCCAGACGATTTTTCAGCAAGTTTTTTTATTCTGGCTTGGGATATTATCCAAGAGGATTTGTTAACGTTGGCACGGGATTTTTTTGAAGGTATGCCTTTATCTTCATTCTTTAGGAATGTTGATATTGTTTTGATTCCAAAGGTGGAAGTACCTGGGTCTTTTGCACAATTCCGGCCTATTAGTTTATGCTTAGTGGTGTATAAAATTTTATCCAAAGTGTTGGTGAATTGTTTGGCCCCTATTTTAGTAGGGATTATCTCGCCTGAGCAAGCTGTTTTTGTATGTGAAAGAAGCATTTTTTATAATATATCACTGGCACAAGAAATGGTTCATAGTTTGAAGCGTAAATCTAGAGGGGGTCGAGTGATGATCAAAATAGACATGGCCAAAGCATATGACCGGGTGAGTTGTAGATTTTTTATGGAAGTATTGAAAAGGTTGGGTTTTTCTGAGAAATTCAAGTCTATTATTTTTAATTGTATATCCTCTCCTGTTTTTTCCATAATGATGAATGGATGTTCCAAGGGTTCTTTCCGAGCTTCTCGGGGTCTTCGACAAGGTGATCTGCTATCTCCCTATCTCTTTATTTTGTCGAAAGAGATTTTGTCTCGCTTGTTGCGTCGTGATTTTTTATTGGAGAGCATTAAACCTTTTGAGATAGTTGGTGGTAGGGTGATTAGTCACCTGTTATATGCTGATGATCTATTGTTATTTTTGAATGGAAGGAGAGCTTCGGTCAGAAATATTATGAAGCTATTACATGTGTATGAGAAGATGTTTGGACAAAAGGTTAGCCTAAGAAAATCTTCTATATTTTTTTCTTTAAGATATCCTGCAGCTCGTAAGCATGATGTGTTCAATATTACTGGGTTTGAGGAAGGATCATGGCCGTGTACTTATTTGGGAATATCATTATATGTGGGGCGGCTTACTCTTCGAATGTTTGAGCCGTTATTTCTTAAGGTGGAAAAAACACTTGCTGGATGGAAAGGTAAGTTATTATCTTTTGGTGGAAAGATTATTCTTTTGAAACATGTGTTAAATAGCTTATCAATTCATATGCTCTCTGTGATTAATTTGCCGAAATGAGTGCTTAAGGGGCTTAAAGGGATTTTTGCAAATTTTTTTATGGGGGTCGAATGGGGAAGGAAAAAGGAGAAAATGGCTGTCTTTGAGTAAAATGTGTTTGCCGGTGGAGGAAGGGGGATTGGGTATTCGGGATCTATCGGATATTCAAGTCTCATTGCTTATGAAGTTTGTTTGGAAATTTTTGAAGAGAGATTCATTGTGGGCTGATTTTTTCAAGGCAAAATACCTTGGAAATAAGCATTTATTTTCGTTAATTTCTTCCTTAAAAGGATCGAGATTTTGGAAAGGTATTTTACAAGTGCTACTTTTGATACTTAATAATTCGAAATGTTTAATCCGTGGAGGGGAATCGAGCTTTTGGTTTGATAATTGGTTGGGGGATGGCATGGCTGCTAATTTCGAAACAATACTTGAAAACCCAGATTTGAGTATTTCGGATGTTGTTGTTGGTGGTGATTGGGACTTTACTATTCTCAGGAGTTTAGTTAGGGCTGAAATGGTGGAGAAAATTGCTAGTGTTCCGGTGCGTCTTAGGGATGGGCCTGACATTTATGTGTGGAAGGTATCGGTTGATGGGATTTTACCACAAAATCTGCTTGGGAATTGGTTCAGAACAGGGGACCTATTTGTTTATGGAAGAAGTGGCTTTGGCAAACGTCAGTTCCAAAGAAGATGTCAGTTGTGCGCTGGCGTGCTCAACTCAAGGCTCTTCCAGTGGATGAAAGCATATGCAAGTTGGGTATTCCTATAGTCTCAAAGTGCAATTGTTGTGAGGAAGCTCAAGTGGAAACTCTAGACCATGTCTTGAGTTCTAGGGCAGGAGCTAGTAATGTCTAGAATTATTTTGCAGGAGTATTTGAGATTGTTCTTCCACAACATAGAACTTGGCAAGGGGTGGTAAATGTATGGTGGCTTCGAGCTTCTACTTCTTCCCAAGTGGGGTGGTTGTGTGGGGTTGCACCTATCATTATCACGTGGGCTATTTGGAAGGGAAGATGTGCTGCTCGAATGGAGGGGGTGTGGTATGATTGGAAACTGATTGTTAGATCAGTGAAGAGTTTATTTGGGGAGTTATTAGTTTCTTTAACTAAACTAATGAAGTTTTCTAGAAGAGATAGTATTATTTTGCAAGAACTAAACTGCCTAGTGATACCAGTGAGAGTGAAGCTGATGAGGGCAGTTGCTTAGGCGAGGCCTAACGTGGGGGCAATTAAATTAAATGTGGATGGTGGAGCTGCAAGCAATCCAGGTACGTCGGGAGGGGGAGGGGTTATTCGAGATCATCAAGGTAAAGTTATTGCAGGATTTGCTCATTCTTATGGGTATGCTACTAATACCATTGCGGAGTGTCGGGCATTTCTTGATGGTTTAAAACTGTGCCACCAGCTTGATTTTAAAGGTTTTGTGATTGAATCGGATTCAATGGCTATTGTTGGTTGGTTTAGATCTGGAGTATGTAAGTTTTGGTATTTGTGGGATTACTGGGAAGAAGCATTTCATTTGTTTCGGCTGATGAATGTTACAATTTGTCATATCTTTCAGTAAGCGAATATGGTAGCGAATTTCCTCTCCAAGGAAGGTGAAAGGGTCGAAATGTGGATTTCATGGGTGATGAGTTGAGCGAGAGACAGTTTTGTGGCCTGATTTGAACTGATAAATAGGGACTGCCTTATATTAGGAGTTAAAAGGAAAATATAAGAATGTATTTATTGTTTTTAGGATATTTTTTGGTTGTTTGAGCACCTAGGTTTGGATTTGTGATTATTTGTTACCCCCAGGTGTTAAGATGCATCCATGGTATTCTTCCTCTATGAGTGAGGGGTTTTTCTAATAAAAGTGGGGTGGGGCCATTCATGGACATGTGGCCTGACCTCTTCTTTAAAAAAAAAAAAAAAAGTAATCCTAGATACAATTCTAAGGCATGCAACTTCTGCACATTCTTCTTTTAAAAATGTGGCAACCACCATTAAAAAATATTTTTTCATTTAAATCTTATATTTATCCACTTTTCTCAAAGGAGTGTGCAGGGCTTACACACCTTTAGGCTGTAAATATTATTTATGGGTGATGCTACACCCACAGAAGATTCTTACAGAGAATCCTCATCGAAAGGCAACTTTTTTTTTTTGGCTTTTTTTCAATAATTTTTTAAACACTTTAAGCATTTTTAAAAAATACAAGAAAATCACAAATTCATTTAAAAACACTTCTTTAATCATTAAGTAAAAAAATTTAAAATAAAATAATATGAAATATTTCGGTACAAGATTTCGATAGAAATCTTATGTGGAAATAGTATTTTCCATTATTTATCAAGTGTGCGGGACTTGGACACTTTAAAACAGCAAATATTATTTCTCAATTATCTAAAAAATACTGCATCAATCCTAATGAAATGATAATATATAAATTTTATAATATATTATAACACATTATTTAATACCCAACATTCCGTGTAGGTTTGTGGACAAGCACATGGTCAAGGCATTAAGGTTTTCAAGGTATTTAACTAGTTTTATGTACTTCAAAAAAAAAACATTATTCCACTCATCTTGTCTGTCTTCCTTTTGTCTTTCAATCGCCTCTGCGTTGAGAGTACTTTTCAAAAGGTCTACACTTCGGCCTTGTTTATTTTCAAGACCAAAATCTAAAATTTTAAAAATTTTGAAAATCTCACATCCCATCATTACAACTTTCTCAATTCCTCATACAAAATAAAATAAATAATTCAACTTTTTCAAATCCCAAAACAAATATAATATTAAAAAATATATTCTAATAATATTTTATTCAACTTTTCAACTTTAATCTTATCTCATCTCATTTCATATCTGAAAACAAACGAGGCTTTCAGCTTCCTTTTTTGAGAATATTGGAGATCTCTCCAGACTCCACCTTGACCCATTCTATGATATGATGATCTTTTCCTTTTTCTTTCATTGACGAGAAATGTAACTAAAAAATGACCAAAAGTTAACTTTAATAAGTATAAATCTAAATAATTATCATATCATTTGAAGTGCAAAAGACTTCTATGAATAGCATGCAAATGACCCAATTTAACAGTATATACATTTAGACGAATATCACTCTTTATCGGAAATCTTATCATTCTCAATCACACGTGATGGTGTGTTACATTTTAAGTGGCTTCTTATATCAACTACTTAAATCATAGTCACTTAAAATGTGACACATCACAAAATATGACATGCGAAAAAAAATGGTTTAAGATTTTTTTTTAAAAAAAAAAACAAATAATAATAAAAAAATGGAGAGTTTTGTATAATATTTATAGTTATATTTGATTTTGTTTTAAATAGCCCAAGACCCACATGTTGTGTTTCGCACACCTTTAAGCTAAGATCGGACAACTCAAGTCTTCCGAAACGGGCTTGCAAAAGATGATGGTGAGTGCAACTGGGAGAGGGCAGCCTTGGTGCCGGAAACCCCCGATTTAAAAGTTAATAAATTTTTTTGAAAATTTGTAAATAAGTAAAGAAGTCTATAGATTAGATATCTTTCTCATACCTTAGCTGGCTATTTATGTCGTGGGTTGAGAAAGGTGAAGATCGTCTTTTTCCTAACAAAGATCATGCCTCTTTTGTTGTGCCTGTTGTCAAAGTCCTTTAAAGCGGCCTGGCTCTGCGACAACATCATAAATGTAGTGTGTAGCTTAGTAGTGACGTCAAATGTGGTGTGGCTTTCTGGCCCTGCATTCCTTCCTTGTGAGCCATAGATGGTCTGGTATTGATGGATCGAGGGCCTTTTGCATTTCCCGTTGCACTCTGTGCAAATCTCTAGGTTCTAAACGTGGCCACAAGCTGGCAAGCTGGCTTATCTTCATGACGACTCGACTCCTTTTCTTGGTAGATATTTTGCCCCTTACACGTACTTGGTGACCTTTGAGCCAGGTATTAGGCCGAGGCCCAACGGCTTTGTGAAGTGGGAAAAATCTCTTTTCACATATGATAATATATGTTATTATATGTAAATACATCATACATACTCTACTAAAGTACTAAGTTAGTAACTATTAACATTATAAATATAATTATAATTAATTATTTTTTAATGGGTTAGTTACATAATCCACATTAAAGAGCCTATATAATTTTTATTTTTTAATTTAATTAATATTTTGTATTAATTTATCTACTGAAAAAAGAAAAGAGAAAAAAAATATTCCTACCTCATATACACCGTATCGCACCGATTGCTAACAGTCCAATCTAAAAAAAGGGAGGACCAAAATTTTTGGCCGTGACCCCCTCAGACTGAATCGATTACACCCATAGATCCATCTTTCATTTTCAAACCCCATGATTTAATTTATAAAGAGTAATACTAGAGTGCAATCCCTAAACATTTTCTTTGAAAAAAATAATTCAATATTAAAAAAATAATTTTTTTATATAAACCTCGTACAAGTCTTGCACACTCATTTAAGTGTAGAAATATGATATTCACATAAAAAAATTATTTTTTTAATAATTGATTCTATTTTTTAAGAGATCACATTAAATTTACATATTTTAAAACTTATATATAACATTACTCATTTATAAGTACTTCTTCTAATTAAAAAAAAAAACGTAAATCACTGTTGTCAACACAAAATTGATAATCACCGTATACCTTAGATGTACAAAAAAAATAGATATTTAGTAAAATATGAGAAATTGCTGATTAATCATAATCGTCGAGTTCTATCCATACAATTACACAGAATAAAATATATATAAATTTTCTTTCCCTCTTTTGAGGGAAAGGACAAATAGGTGAAATAAAATATTATTTTCACTCTCTCTCCAAAGTCCAAACACACAGTACACGAAGCGTGAAATAAAATATTATTTTCACTCGACTGACTAAGTTTAACTGCCACTAAGAGTATCCCATTCGTTTCCATCTCTCCCTTTATTCTCATAATTTAGAGATAATTATTTAATTTTAAAAAAAATTCATCCCATCCTAATTCCCATTTTACAGTTTATTTTTAAGGGATGTATAGTAATTCCTCATATATAAGAAACGACTGTACATACCCATCCCCATTCGGCATTGACTCGTCCTGCAAAAACCAAGTCTTCAGTTGGCCCCTCCCTCGCAACAGGCAATTTTAGTAAGTTTGAACTGGAATCTTCAAAATCAAAACCGTTTCTCTCTTCCCTCAATTTATTGTATTTTCCTTGGAATATCTCGATGTCTTCTCTGTTTCTCTCTTCCCATTTGGGTTCCTCCCGACGCCATGATGAAGGTAAGCCAATTGGTTCGTTTGGACTTTGTTTAAGGAAACCGATTCTCATTTTTGGACATGCATTGCCATTGATTTCTCTATAAGTATTTGGCTCTTTTCGCTATTTAGCTGCAGAGAAAACACTGGGAATGCGGAGATGATTTGCATTTTGTTTATTATTTTTTCACTCTCATTTAGATTGATGATTTTGAACTTTGTTTGAGGAAATCGAATCTCATTTTTATTCTTGAATTGCCTTTGATTTCTCTCTATTATTTTGGCTCTTCGAGGCTGTTTGGCTGTCGAGAAAACACTGGGAAGGCTTCACTGATTTGCATCGTGTTTTATTTTTTTCACTTTCGTTTAGATTTATGATTTGCCAAGCTATGTTTGAGATTCTCAAAAACCATTCTTGCTTTGCCATTGATTTCTCTGTATTATTTTGGATTTTTTCCTCACTGTTTGGCTACCGAGAAAATATTGGGATTGCGTAGAGCTGATTTGCAATTTGTTTATTTTTTTTCACTCTAATTTAGATTTATGTTTTTGGGCTTTGTTTGAGGAATCGATTCTCATTTTTATTCTTGCATTGCCATTGATTTCTCTGTATTATTTTGACTCTATTGAGTGCTTGGCTGTCGATAAACTCATGGGAAATAATTTTGGTTTTGTTTTAAGTACTTTGTTGGTTCTGTTCTCTCATTGTTTCTGTTTCTCATTGGTTCTCTTTCTCATTGTTGAAATGCCAAGATTCTGTTTTTAATTTGAGATGCTAAGAATCTGTTTCTCATTGTTTCTCTTTGAGGAGAATTTGGTGGAATTTGTGGATATGGAATGTTTGGGGTTCTTGGTTTTTGAGAAGAATTTGGTGGAGTTTGTGATTATGGAATGTGTGGGGTTTTTGATTTCGAGAAGAATTTGGTGGAGCTTGTGGATATGGAATGTGTGGGGTTCTTGGTTTTGAGAAGAATTTGGTGAAGTTTTTGGTTATGGAATGTGTGGGGTTTTTGGTTTTAAGGAGAATTTGGTGGAATTTGTGCTGGTGGAATTTGTGGGGTTATTGGTTTTGAACAGAATGTGGTGGACTTTGTGGTTATAGAATGTGATTTATCATTGCTTGTGGTTATCCATTCATTAATTTGTTGTTTTGTTAGGTCCTTTGCAGTGTTTCGTATCTCTCGAGGGAGGGGGCTGTTATTAGGCTGTGATAATGGTGTTATAATGTAGGTTAATTCACAAGTGTTATAGGGCCCCATCGATATTGGGGTGTAATCCTCGTCCGGATTGTCATATTGTAGTTTCTGGTACTTTCGAGAAAAGGCAATGGACGTTCGGGTGGGGTTTTGCAACCATTCAATGTGAATGACTTTTTGCTTACGCATGCTGTCAATATTTTTACCATTCTCAGCCCCATTTATTTCTTTATTACGAGAATTTTATGGAGAATCTAATGACAATGCTCTTATTTAGCATTATTTTGATTTGCATGCTATTTAGTTGTTGTTTTGTGTGAATTGGTCAATTATGTGCAGCTGCTTTTTCCTATGTCATTGTTTTGTGTTATTTTGTGATAGAAATATAATGTGTAAATTAAACCCGCCAAGGTTGTAATGATGACAAACCGTACTGGGGATAATTGGAAAGTTATGATCATATCCTCAATGGCGGGGTAACCCGGACGGCTAGCAAGTAGTAGCAACCGGTGGTGCACCCATGAGAGGGTAACCATATTTCGTTATATTTCATCATTCGGTTCCTGAGCCAAGGTTGAAATAACCCCAAACTTCATAATTACGTGTCTGACATTTAAGTTTGTTTTTAGATATGAATTCACAAGACCCTGGACATATGTACTTCACCAACCTCCTAAGTCAAGATCCTTCACTGGATCCCACTTACGGTGACCAAAGTGGAAACTCTCTTTTGACCGTTGATGACTCTCCACCCCTATCCCATAACGATCCTATCAAAGTTAGGAAATCAGTCAGGGGTGCGAACTTCACCCTTGAAGAAGACAAGTTACTTGTCTCTACATGGCTTAATTGTAACCTTGATGCCATCCAGGAAACAGACCAAAAATACTCCCAACCATGAGAAATTTTTTTTTGAATACTTCGAGCAATTCAAATAAACCATAAATGACCAGAAAATTAAGTCTTTAATACATCGGTGGTCAG
This sequence comes from Pterocarya stenoptera, assembly GCA_003123785.1. NCBI lineage: Eukaryota > Viridiplantae > Streptophyta > Magnoliopsida > Fagales > Juglandaceae > Pterocarya > Pterocarya stenoptera. Next base: position 75,969 of record QEOT01004155.1, read on the forward strand.
TTATTCAAAAGGCGACAAACAAATTTTGTGGGAAACTAGCCCAGATTGAGGGGTTGAATCAGAGTGGCATGACCGATCAAGACAAGTTAAATATCCATATTATTATTTAAGTTCCAAATAATTAGTTTTTTCTTTTTTTTAACATTAGTTTAACAAGTTTCTTATTTTGTTTACATGCTAGTTTGACGAGGCCAAGGTTATGTACCAAGCGCTAAAGAAATGCTCCTTCCAGTTCGAGCATTGTTGGCACCTTTTGAAGGACCAGCCTAAATGGATTTGGCGTTCCACAAAGGAGGATCCAAAGCGACGGAAGACGATGTCCCCATCCCTGACCCCAACTCGATGTTCGGGCGCTAGTGCGGTTGATTCAGTTTTTTATGGCAGGCCGAATAATGTTATAGATAATGACGTAGAGGAATTAGACCGACTACTAGGAAGGAAAGTTGAGAAAGGAAAACGAAAGGCGAATGCGTGGCAGGAGAGGAGATGGTTATGCTCAGCAGGCTGAAGTACTCACTTTTGAGGGAGTCGCGTGCTGAGAAAAAAGAGTTTTATCGCCTCAAAGCCGAGAAGATGGAATATGACAGGAAAATAGAGGTAAAAAAAAAGCCATCAAGAGGATGAAAGACTGAGGTTGGAGGCGGAGAAAGTAAAGCTCGCCAAGAAGGAAGTAGATCAGCGCATTATGATGATGGATGTTAGTGGCATGTCATCACTGCAACAGTTATATTTTGAGGAATTGCGGAGGAAAATCATTGCAAGACGTAATGCTCTTGCACATAATGATTGATTGTGTAATTAATAATTTTTTGATAGTTTTTTTCTGCTTTTTATGTTTCAAACAATGATGTACGATAATACCCTTTTTATTTGGATTGTAATAAATTTAAATTTTCAAATTGTGGAAATTTGCCATTAAAATTTAAGAAACTATTACATAGGGCACGCTCAAATATAGCCACCACTAACATGAAGGAAAAATGAAAATACCTTAACTAACTCAAATAATAGAAACTGTGAAAAAAACAAATTAATATGCGACATGTCTACTGTTGGGAAAATAAATTCCTTTGATGTTCAATTAGATCTGCTTGGAGCTGATGATGTGCCGAGGTGTCTCTAATATGATGATGGCGTTGGATGAAGTCCGTAAGCTTAGTTGTATGATTGCGCGATAGTTCTGGAACTTCATCATTAAGTTGATTATACTCAATGTTCGGACCCTCTAAGTCATCACGCTAGTCTTCAATAATCATATTATATAGAATAACACATGCTTTTATTATATTTTTTAGGTCCTTGACATTCCACATTCGGGAAGATCTACGAATGATCGCAAATCGTTATTGAAGTATCCCGAATGCACGCTTGACATCTTTTCTAGTGGATTCTTGTGCTTTCACAAAATTTTTCTTCTTATTTCCTTGTGGTGATTGAATCGTTTTCACAAAAGTTCGCCACTTGGGATAAATATCGTCTGCAAGGTAATACCTCATAGTGTAGTCATTGCCATTAATTATGTAATTGACTAGATGAGCACGCCCTTGGGCAAGTTCTGTGAAAATAGAAGATCTCTCTAGTACATTAATATCGTTATATGAACCAGGCATACCAAAAAATATATGCCATATCCAAAGATCATATGAAGCAACTGCTTCTAAAATAATAGTTGGTTCACGAATGTGGCCGGAGTACATACATTTCCAAGCTGCGGGACAATTTTTCTACTTCCAATGCTTGCAATCAATGCTTCCCAGCATTCCTGGGAATCTCCGTTGTTCACCAACTGCAAGCAATCGAACAATATCATTGGCATTTGGTGACCACAAGTATTCATTTGAAAAAACACTAACTATTGTCTCAGAGAATTTTTTAAAGCTCTCCATTGCGGTGCTTTCACCAATACGTATGTATTTATCTATAAGATCTCCAATAACCCCATACGCCAGAATTCTAAGTGCTACGGTTATTTTTTACATAGAAGATAAACCAAGTCTGCCGGCATTATCTTTTCTTTGGATGAAACATGGCTCGTAAGACTCTACCTCATTTAGAATACGGAGAAATAGGGAACAGTTTATCTGAAATCTCCTTCGAAATAGATTTGAGGAATATACTGGATTTTCTGCACACAAAAAAAAAAAAAGGCGCTCGTGCCCTTGAATAGGATCACGCCGAATGAACTTACGGCGTTGACGATTGCCACGATGCCTCGATGACTCTCCTTTGGCCTTGTCATTAAGAACAGCATCCAACTCATATTCAGAGGATAAGTATGTGAGCAATTTGCGAAAGAATGTACGAGCCATTTGATGAAGAGAGTGAGATATCATGGGAGACCAATGGCGGAACCAGGAATTTGTTTTAGGGGGGCCAAGCAAAGCTAAAATTATAATAAAATATTTTTTGTTCTATTTTTATATAATTTTTTTGAAGTATAGAACAATCTGATAGTAAGATCTAAAATAAAAATAAAATACGTTTAATATGATCCATGTATTAAAAAAGTATATGATATGTCAAGAATAATATATCATTAAAATAACATAAAGACACTCATGCAAATATATCAAATAAAAGAAATACAGAATGTCTAAAATTGTAACTTGTGTTCTTTTAAAGAAACAAAATCATCAAGTATTGAATCTAAATCAAAATTCTTAGCTATTTCTCTTTCAATATAGACAACTAAATTATTTGCTAGAAACTCAGCTTCAATTTTGTTGCGAAGTCTTGTTTTAACAATCTTCATAGCTGAAAATGCCTGTTCATCGGTCGCTGCAGATACTGGAAGAGTCAAAACAAGACGAATCAATCTATCAATAAGATATTATGTTTTTTATTTCTCTGTCTTTACCAATTTTCGACATAAATCTGCAATGGATGACAAACTCTGAAACATCGGATTAGTAAGCACATCAACTTCAAAATGCTTCAATTGAAACCTTAAATTAATTTTCTCATTCTCAAAAAAATCAAGAGGATAATACTTTTCTGCAAGACAACAGATATCATCAATATTAAAGGATTTATAAGCATCATTTGGATCCAAAGCTGAGCTAAGAGCTAAAAGCTTTGTTGCTCCTTCACCAAACCTACTGTCAAGCTCTTGCATTTGAAAATCTATAGTAGCATTAAATATTTCAAAATGATAATGATGCTATATCGTAATGTGATCTCGTTGATTACGACCACACCCTTGTACATAACGAGAGCTCAATTCTGGAATGTCAATATCAAATTTCTTGGAAAAAGAGACAACATTCTCAAGCAGATTTTTCCAACCTTCATTTCTCAACTTTTGAATGAATCCTTTTGTAGTAGAAACCATATTCATGGCATTCAAGATGTCTTGAGATTTTTGCTGCAAAACTTGACTAAGAACATCAGTAATACCCATGATTTCTTTCATTAAATGTAAAATAAATATAAATTGGAATGATGTAATCATTTTATAAGTAGCATTCGCATCCCCGCGTTGAGAGTAAGTGGATACTTCTTTTATTATGTTTTCAAGCACCGAGCAAGTAGCTCCAAACATTCATAGTAGACTGCAAATAGAATAAAAATTAGAGCCCCAACGAGAATCACCGGCTTGTTTGACAGTGCCAATTTGGTTAGCTCCTTTTCCAGTTTCAACTTCGTCAATAGCTATCATATGTGCAATTTGTGTTGCCTGAGTAGCTTGCAGTTCATCATGATGTTTACATGAAGCGCCTACCACATTGATAATGAAATTTAAATTTGAGAAAAACTCATGAACAGAAACTACCTCTCTAGATGCAGAAACTAATGCTAATTGTAATCGGTGAGCAAAACAATGAACATAGTCTGCATATGGGCAATCTTTAAGAAATAATGCTTGCAATCCTTTCCATTCACCACGTATATTACTAGCACCATCATATCCTTGCCTACGAATATTTTGAATATCAAGACAATGATGAGAAAGAACGGTAGATATTTTATTCTTTAGAGTCAATGCCGATGTATCTTTAACATATACAAGATCAAAAAATCATTCTTGTATAAAACCATCATGATCAACAAATCTCAAGATTATAGCCATTTGCTCCCTCTTAGACTCATCTCGTGCCTCATCAACAATAATGCAAAATTTAAAATTTTCAACATCTTCAAGAATTTTATTTCTCACTTTTTTTGCAAGAACTTCCAAAATCTCTTTTTGAATTTTGGGTAAAGTATACTTTGAAGATTTAGGAGCATTTTCCAAAACAAGTTTTCCAACCTTGTCATTATATGAAGCCAAAAGTTTAAGCATCTCAAGGAAATTACCTCGATTTTTTGAATCAGGGGTCTCATCATGACCTCTAAAAGCACATCCTTGAAATGCAAGCTATCGAACAACATCAATAGATGCTTTTACTCGGAGTCGATTGTTGAGAATTTGCTCTGAGCTTTGTGCATTCATTACTTTATCAATATGCTGTGATTGTTTTAATAAATCTTCACAAGCTTTCATAGCATTATTATGACAAGAGCAAGGATCCTCCCCAATATGATTCAAAAAGGCACAATGTTTTTTATCATTAATCTTCTTCCAATTTCTAAATCC
>QEOT01004155.1:85559-99494 GCA_003123785.1 Pterocarya stenoptera
CGCGTGTATCACGACCCCAAACCGAGATGGGGCATTATCTCGGTGGAGCTCCTCTGGTTACTCGGGAGCGGAATATATTGAATGACGTCCCCTGGATTGTCGTCGAGCGACAACGGGATCGGACGAGTTACGTGCCAACTCCGTGACCTTTCTGGTGGCGAGGGCTAGAGGATGACCTGGCTACAAACGCACTGGGTGCGGAACTGGGCATCGCTCGTTATGCAACCAGGACGTGCAGATGGTCCATAGGGAAGACCATGTTGCATATGGATTAATGGAAAGATGGATAATGATTGTTTTCTGGAAAAATAACGTGAGTATGATTTTGTGTATCATTTTCTGAGAAAATGATGGATATTGATTTTGGGCCATTTTTCTGGAAAAATGGTTGAAATGTTTTGATAGAAATATTTTGGGCCAAATGAGATTTTTGGCGTGTGTTGGATTTCATGCATATTGCATCATATGTATGCATAGTTAGTTGTTTTAAATGTGTTTTTATCTCAGGATTGGTTGGGTTATAACTTACTTATAGTACCATTCAATAGTACTGCAGATTTTGTTGATGATGATGCAGATGTCGAGCCTGAGGATATGGCTCCGCCGGAGGAGTGATTTGGGATCACTCGGATTTATGTTTTATTTTCAAACTTGTATTTTTTTAAGACTTTGGTTTTTGTTTTAAGAGGTTCGTATTTGGATATTTGTATTAAATTAAAATTTTAGTACTAGTTGACTTATTTATTATCCGTTGCATATTTTACTGTGTACTGTTTATTTGTTACATACACTTAACACTTGTCGTTGAAATACGTAATTGTATTATCATCATCTTAATATCATGATTTCTTAAACTTTTTATACGTGAGAATCGGAGCGTCGACCTCTAAACTGACCAGATCATGCCAATAATAATATTACTTTAATGAGAATAATAATTATGAGCCACCAAGCCAAAGCCAAGCTCTGGAGTTTATTTAGATGGGCCCACTTTCTCCATTTCTCGTACATTACCTATCCTGTAAATTACCTAGTTTATTAGGGATATAATGGTAAATTAAGTGTCCCCTTACCGAAGGCTCTAACATTTATTGGGTGAGAACGCCATCCGCGAGTTTGCCAAATCGTAACTGACACGTGTCTCCTGTTGCTGTACGTTCCCAATAATTGACAGAGATGATGATGCAGGCAAAAAGGCCAGACAGTAGGTTCCGGACGAGTCCACCGGAATAAGATAGTTCTTTGCTGGTAGTGACAGCGACTTCCCGCCCGAGAACTGGAACGACACCGTTGGAACTTGCACGGAGGTTTGGGATGACAGATCGTAGCACGTGTCGAACTTAGATACGCCGCTCGTCGATTTTAGGTTACGAGTTAACTTCACGAACGCGTCGCGGAGCGCGTTGTAGGCTTGGCTCTGCAATCGGGTTATGGTCGTACCCGAGTCAACGATGATTCCGCCGTTTCCTGACGCGTCCATTTGAAATACCGAGGCCGGGATCGAGAGGGGCATACCTCCGACGCTCAGTCCGTCGAGTCTGATGTAGTAGTACGTGTCGAATTTTTCATTTTTAAGTATAGTGGTATAGATCGAGTCAGCAGGTGGAGCCGAGTTGAACTCGAGAGTCGAGGACTTGCTCGAGTCACGGTCCACAAGGCAGTATGAGAACGACGACGCTTTGATCTGGTAGGGAAACGAGAGTGAACCCCCACCGAGTCCGAGTAATCCGGCTGCCGCAACGAACAAACCCTCGTTGTCGTGGCCGCAGCCCAAAGCGATATTGTTCACTGAGCCAGAGCTCCCGAACGACACTGTCTCCGTCACCATGTTTCCAGTGCTCTTCGACCCGTCGCCATAGGAGACCCCATAGAGACACTTTCCTGCACTACAGCCTTGAACCCGGAGGGCCTGGCATTGCGGGGAAGCGCAGGAAAGGGGCTTGTAGGAGGAGGATGAAGTTGGGTCGAATATAGGATCGGATTGCTGGTAGCAGTACGCACAGGGCTTACATTGGAGCCAGTTGATGTCGCTGCCAGTGTCGGGCACCATGTAGAAAGGCTTGGCGGGGGTTCCCACACCAATGCGCGAGAAGTACTCACCGCTTCGCAGGCTCCTTCCGGACACGATCGGAGTGGACAGATCCTCGGGGAGAAGCTCCTTCTCCACAGGTTTAAGATCCGACTTCTTCGCACCCTCAAGGGCGAGCTGGAGCTTGGTGGTGAGAGCTTCGACCCGGGCCGAGTCGCGCTCGAGTCGAGCAAGAACAAGGCTCTTGTAGTCTTTATGCGAGGACTTATAAAGTGACTCTCGTGGGTGAACCTGAACCGAGAAAGAAGAGGAATTACCGACCTGAGCTTGTAGCAGGGGCTCTTTTTGTTGAACCAAGGGCTTAACGGTTTCAGGGTCGAAGTTCAGGACTGCACGGGCTTGTTCGAGCGAGGCCGAGACGTCAAGGAATGTATGAGTAGTCTCGGGTAAGTCTCGAGAGAAAGCCAAGGGAAACAGGGAAATCACAGAAAAAGAAACGAAAATGATGGAAAAGAAGAAACAGAGGTACGAGTTTGGAGTCATTTTTGAGGTCTGCTGCATAGAGCAGAGCAGATATAGAGAAAGAAAGGCAGAGTGCGCGAAGTGAGAAGTTCGCATTTTATAAATTTTTATTTGCCTCGCTGTGTCTCCGGATGTTGGGAGAATAAAGACAAGGCCAAAATGGGTATTAATTAGTGGGAAAAGGGTGACTTCAGAGCCAACCGAATGCGGCGTCGAGCGGTACGTACGTAATATTCGGTAGTGGCAATCAATTGTTCTCAGCTTTAGTAAGATTGGGATCTCAACTCATCTAAAATAAAAAGAATCCAAAATATTAAAAATTTAAAATACATTAAAATTTATATATTTTTGGATATACTCTTCATATTATTCCAAAGCTTCTTTTGATTTTATAGATGAGATAAAATAAATTAAAATAAAATTTAAAAATAAAATAAAATTTTATTAGAATATATTTTTTTAATATTATAATAATTTTGAGATTTTAAAAAAATTGAATATTTTATTTTATTCGTGTAAAAATTTAAAAAATTTATAATGATGAGATGAGAAATATATATATATATTTTTATAACCAAACATTCATTCATAAAGCATTCAATACAAACTATTTTGATAAAAAAGATTGAGCAACAAAATAGGAACATTGTCCCACTATATGTCAATATTTTCAACATTCCAAGCGGGCTAGTCTATGAGCCAATTCATTCCCCATATTACCATCTCCTAAAGAGGAATTTTGGTTTTCTTTCATTTCTTTAACCATCAACAAACAATTACTTTCAATAACAATTTTGGAGAAACTCAAATGGACACAAAGTTGTAAGCCCTGTAGTAAAGCTAGCAATTCAATAGTACCAGGAACCTCTACCTCATTTGCTATCTTACTAGCAGCCATCATCAACTTTCCTTTGTCATCTCTCAGAACAACACCTACACTAGCTTTTTTCAAGTAAAAAAAATTGCTCTATCAACATTCAGCTTGAAAAAACCCATTGAAGGTGACTTCCAACAGCACACACTCTTTGTTATATCGCCTAATGAATTCATGAGATCCTTATGTGTTTTCTGCAAAGACAAAGCATAATTAATAACTTGATTAGGCTTAATTAAGATTTCATCCATTTGCATTTTGTTTCTGCTGAACCACAGTCCCCAAGTTATAAGAAAGAACATAGAGAAGTCTGGATTGGTTCCCTTTTCCAATACATATGTTGCAAATTGAAATACATGCTCATATATAGTTAGCTAATAACTAATTTAAGTCTCATTTGGTTATATAGATGAGATGAGATTAAAAAAAAAATTTATGAATAATAATGAAATAATTTGTTAATAACAGTGAAATTTTTTGAGTTAAGATTTTTATAGAGTTTTGAAAAATGAGAGAGAAAAAATTGAATAAAAAAATTATAAAGTTAAAAGAAAGTTAGAATATAATTTTTTAATATAATTATTGTTTTGGAATTTGAAAAATTTGAATTTCTTTCTGTGTTTTGTTTTGAAGTTTGAGAAAGTTGTAATAATTAGGTATTGATTCGATGAAAAAGTTAAAATTTGAAAATTTAATATTAGTGTTTAGATAATGTGATGAGATGAGATGGCCTCAAAAATTTGTAAAACCAAACCAAACCTTAAAATGCATATCTTTTTTCGCAATAGTTTGTTTCTAATTTGTAGAAACTTCGTATTTGTGCATTTACTTTTTATTGCATTAAGCATATTCAAAAGTAATTTGTTAACAAAACAAAATTAATTATAAAAAAGTAATACGTGCATTTGTGTTATTGTAATATTACATTATTATAAATATTATTTTATATATTATATAATACTATATATAATATTTCTTGGATAATCATACATGCAAAACCCTTTTTACAATCATTTATATGACTATATTTTAAAGTGAGAAAATTTTATAGAAAGTAGTGTTACTTTTATAAGTCATTTTACAAAAATGACATTTATTTAAAACATAGTTGTATAAATGATTGTAATAAAGTTTGTATGTATATCATTTTTCATATTCATAAAGAAAAATAATATTTGTAGTCATAGAGTATGTAAGCACGCCATACTCTTTTTGAAATAAGTGAGTAAATATAATATTATCTACCTGAAAAAATTAATATTTTAATGATAGATCCCACTCCTTTTTCAAAAGGAGTGTGCAGCGCTTACATAATCCAAAATTATTTCTAGCATTGCATAGGACCCTGAGGTCGCACAAATGGTTCTGAAGAATGTGAGTTTTCATCTGCTCAAAGCCGTCGTTATAACCGAAGCGCCATGCATCATCGCGAACACAATGGACAAATGACAACTCCTCCCACAGACTACGGATGGTAGCTTCATGAGCTTCTAGAACCCACCTAGTTTCTCCACTTCACAAAGCCCACTGGGCCTCAGCCTAATGCCTGGCCCAAGGGTCACCAGGACCGTATAGGGAGCAAGGTATCTACCAAGGAAATGAGTCAAGTAATCGATAGGACAAGTCTGCCTGATATCTCACGACCGCATTCTGAACCTGGGATCTTGCATAAGACACAGCGAAAAATGCAGAAGACCCTTAATCGATTGACATCAAAAAGGGATAGAAGCAAGGCCTAAAAATCACACTGCATTAATGGAGCTAATACCGAGCTACACGCCACATTTATGATGCCATCATAGAGCCACGCCGCATTAAAGGACTCTGATTGCATAAACAGTAGGAAATGGCAAGAATTCTGTGGAGACAAACACGATCTGCACCTCCCCCAACCCACAATATAAATAGCGAGCTCGAGGTACAAGAAAACTCTCTAATTCCCAGATTCTTTCACTTATTTACAAATTTCGAAAAGAATTTACTAACTTTGGTATCGAAGACTCATCGGCGCCAAGCCCGCCCTCCTCTCTTAGCTGTCTTCCCTCATATATTTTGCAGTCCCATTTTTTAAGATCTGAGTTGTTGGAGCCTATGCCAAAGGTGTACAAAACACGACATTAACAATAATTATAGGCTCATTACTTTCTACCGCCCATTTACTATTTTTGTTTTTACTTAATAGTTAAGAAAGTGGCTACTAGTGAAGTTTTATATTTTTTTTAATAATTAAAGATATTAAAAAAATACTTTAAAAAAATAATCAAAAAAAAAATTTCAAATACACAATAGAATAATAAAATAGTGGTAGGATGGTTGTAAACCTAACATTATCTAAGAAGCATGGATATTTTGATAAAATAATTTATAAAAATAATATTATTTTATAAATATATTCTCATTTTTAAATATAATTATATAAAGAATTGTAAAAAAATATATTATTATCATTACTCCTTGAAGTAAGTGCTGTGTCAAAATTAAAATAAATTTATATTATGTTATCTTTCACTTTTTATTACAAGATAAGATACGACAGCACTAAATGAATTAAATTTAGAACATTTGTATTATATGGGTGCAATTGCGTTTGGATTTGGATTTGGATTTGGATTTCAATTTAATATAATTTTAAATTCAAGAATTTAATTCTTTTTAATATATGTTTCAAAATCAGAAAATTTGGACAAAGATTGAAATAATTTTCTTCAGATATTGGCATCCAAACTTCTTTTTTTTTTTTCTTTTTATAGAATTGTAGCTTCCAATCAATGGGGACATGGGATTGCAAGATGAAAATTTTTTTAGAGAAGTTATTGTTTGCAGTCATTTTTACACATAATATATGATTTCATCCAAACTATCTATTTCTTAAAGTTAAAATTATAAAAAAAAATCACATAATAAATATAATATATATATTACTATAATAACTTCTCTTCTAACGTTACAATTGCAAAATTGATCTCTTTTCTGTGTACCAATTTAAAAAGCAAGAGTTCTTTATGTGTGTAAACACGACACGCTGGAGGAACCCAAAAAGTCAAAAAGACATATCATTTCAATCAGACAAATATTTTGCCCTCTTTTTTAACAACTTGGTTCTCTCAATCAGCCGTCACTTGAAAAGAGTTTTGGCTTATATTCTTGTAAAAATGTATTTATGCTACAGTTGTTTTTCTTTTTATGTACTTTATTAATCTAATAGGCAAAATAATTATTTTATGTTAAAAAAAATTGATCTAACAGAAATCTTTATTGCTGGACATTCTTCAACAAAAAGTTTAAAAAAAAGTGACATTTGAGGTGTGCTGGGACTGAACTTTTGCTCTCTGTTCCTATATAGTTGCTCAGAGTAGTCCACTGCAAGTCAAAATCAAGATCAAGAAATGAAACAAACAAAGAGTATGAGGAGTTTGTAAGCTAAGGCTTTACCCTTGTGAATAGTCTCTTGAGGCCAATCTCCATCTCGCAAATTCTGTAGGTGTGGCCCACCAAAGCCGTTGTCCGTAGATTTGCCGAAACCTGTTCGAAGATCTCCTCGTTAGGAACCCTTGGTGTCATCACCTCCTCAACCAACACAACTGTCCCCACAACTTTGACATCATCGGAGGAAACAATCTCAACCACAGGAGCAACTCTGGTAACAACGCCTTGGACCGGCGACACGATGCGAGGAGGATTCGCTATCGTCGCCATCCTCTTGGGCGCCGATGGTTCAGGCCAAATAACGAGCACCACAACGGATAGACCCCCAGGGGGAATGGGAACATTGTCATAATCAAATATGATGAGGGAGATCCTTCAGGGCTTATTTCATTTCCCCTCTACTGGCGGGCTAGGAGAGCAATTGGGGGCATGCGACGTGACCGAATTTATTGGGAAGCCTACATTGGAATGCAAGTTGACTACAGGGGCCAGATATCGATGAAGGCTATCCTTGGTCAACAAAGCCTCCGTAGAAACGTCCGAATGCGCCTCCACCCAAGCTTGAATGTCCCTGAGCCTAATTGCCCCCTCCAAGGTCAGTTTAGGGTGGCAATTCGTGTCCCCGTCAACGGTGCCCCATATAGCGTATACAGGAAACCGGGGCTTTAGGGCTTGCCCAGTGTGCCAAGCCTCCAACCAAACCAACTCCTGCACCGTTTGCAAGCCGTAGAGATATCGGCCCTTCCTCAAAATGTTGTGGGTAATGAAGAACTCGAGCTCTGTGAGGTCCGGGAAGTTTAACCCGTCTCCTCCAACTTATGGCGCTAGATGATCAGAATGAAACAAGAATCCTCCACGAGCTAGGAAGAAGCCTGGTAGGTGCCAACTCAAAAATGGCCAAGACTTCTCTCACTGGCCGACAAAAGGGTAGCCTAAGGCCACAGAAGAACATGGCGGGGTACACCACGACCTTGGTGCTAAAGCCCTCAGAGTCCACTGCCCCATCAATGGAGGAAGACACCATGAACTCCACTTTCAAATGGACCCTATAGGTCCCCTTCAACGACTCCAGTTTGGCATGAGTCACCATCAATCGCCACGTAAATCTGACGAATTCCTCTAGGGTGGCACCATCGTGGCCAACAGTAGCCCGAGCATCGCCAGAGGACCCAACCGGTCCATAAGGGTGTAAAGCTTTCTTTGGAGCCATGAGAGATTAGGAGGAAAGTAAATGAATTTTGAGAGAAAACTGAAAGAAAACAAAGGGACAAAGTACTCAAGTGGCAAGAAAGGAACGCAGAGAGCAAAGCAAAAGAAAGAATGAGTGAAATGAACTTTTACAAGGGAGGGATGGTCCTTATATAGACAAGATTGACGTTTGAACTCCCGAGGCAACATAACTCCACGTGTCTCCCAAGGTACCAAAATCCCTCAACTGTCACGACTTCCACATAGTGTATCTACTGAAATGAAGTGCGAAATAAATGACTGCCTGACATGAGGTCATGAAGAAAGAATCGAAGTGACGCCATTCAATACAAAGCTTAACCATCACAAGACACCTACATAAATGGAAGACAACCCGTTGATCGGCTCAGAACAAAAAAGGTCAGGTTGTCCTGCAGAGAAAATGTTAAAGGAATGAAAAAAGAATTCTCCTTGAACTTGTGAGGTAACTATAAGAGAATCTTCTCCACTTCACAAAGCCCACTGGGCCTCAGCCTAATGCCTGGCCCAAGGGTCACCAGGACCGTATAGGGAGCAAGTATCTACCAAGGAAATGAGTCAAGTAATCGATAGGACAAGTCAGCCTGACATCTCACGACCGCATTCTGAACCTGGGATCTTGCATAAGACACAGCGAAAAATGCGGAAGACCCTCAATCGATTGAAATCAAAAAGAGATAGAAGCAAGGCCTAAAAATTACACTGCATTAATGGAGCTACTACCGAGCTACACGCCACATTTATGATGCCATCATAGAGCCACGCCGCATTAAAGGACTCTGATAGCATAAATAGTAGGGAATGGCCCGAATTCTGTGGAGACAAACACGATCTGCACCTCCCCCAACCCACGATATAAATAGCGAGCTCGAGGTACAAGAAAACTCTCTAATCCCCGGATTCTTTCACTTATTTATAAATTTCGAAAAAAATTTACAAACTTTGGTATCGAAGACTCATCGGCGCCAAGCCCGCCCTCATCATTTATGTGTATATATATTTATATGTTTGTGTGACAACGCTGGAAGCATATTTTAATTTTTACCAATTGCAATTCCCCTTGTGATTGTTCGATTTTTACCAATATTGTTAGGACTGACCCAGCTAAGCCCCTAGTGCTCTGTTCTATGCATAATCAACTGACCATCCATGGTCGCATCTTGAGCTTCCCTTTTTCTCTCCATTTTATCCCCAGCTTTCGGCCGGGATTCGACATCTTCATCCCTTGGAAACTTGAAATCCACTCGAATTTCGACTTCTTTCTTGGAGACTCGCTATTTCCACCGAACAAACACCATCCACTTCGACGAGAAGTGATTTCTCGGACAGGAGAAGGCTGGATATGGGTAAAGATGAACTTAAGGTGGTAGCTTCTGCAGCAGTTCTTCTTCGTGTTTTTTTTTTCTTTAATTGACGTGGTAATTAATAAATATTATTCTAAATGCCAACCGTGCGCCGTTCGAAAGTACCAATTGTCCCTAGAAGAATTGTTAAAATAATGATAAATAGTATTTTGTACCATGAGAAGATAGGNTCTTTAATTGACGTGGTAATTAAAAAATATTATTCTAAATGCCAACCGTGCGCCGTTCGAAAGTACCAATTGTCCCTAGAAGAATTGTTAAAATAATGATAAATAGTATTTTGTACCATGAGAAGATAGGCATCGACTCTTTGTCAAGTACAGCAATTATTAATTAAGAAAAAAAAAAAAAAAGAAAGAAGAAGAAGAAGAAGAAGAAAGGAAAGGAACTGAGATAGCTTTTATGCATATAATCATTTTGAGAGAGGGAAAGAATTTGGGCTGTGGTGGGGCAAGCTGTGTTATCAACCACAGCATGAAGTTTTGTAAATGAATAAAACTAGTTTGTCCACTTGTTTTTATACCTTTTATTGACCGCTCGTCTTTTTTTTTTTTTTTTATTAATTTAAAAATTAAAAAAGTAATTTTAAATGTATTGATGTATTCGTTTATTTTTTTTTAAATGTATTTAAATATGTAAAAAAAATGTGAAAAGTAAAATAAGAAAAAAAAAATTTGTACTGGACGGTAAGCCCAGCGATAACTCTGAGGCGGCAGACTAGCCGCACCCTTTGTAAATTATTTTCCTCAACAAATGCAAATATTATGTATTAAGAAGAAATTTTGTACAAAAGGGCGAGGATGACTTTGCCCAAGAAATTTTCCTATTCAAGGATTTATTCTTTTTATTTAATCAAAATATTGAAAATTGAAATACAAGCTCATATATAGTTAGCTAATAACTAATTTAGGTCTCATTTAATTATAGATGAGATGAGATTAGAGAAGAAAAATTATGGATAATAATGAGATAATTTGTTAATAAAAACGAAATTTTTTGAGTTAAAATTTTTATGGAGTTTTGAAAAATGAGAGAGAAAAAGTTAAATAAAAAAATTATAAAGTTGAAAGAAGGTTAGAATATAATTTTTTAATTTAATTATTGATTTGGAATTTGAAATTTTTAAATTTCTTTTTTGTGTTTTATTTTGAAGTTTGAAAAAGTTGTAATAATTAGGTATTGATTTGATGAAAAAGTTCAAATTTGAAAATTTAAAATTAGTATTTGGATGAAGAGATGGGATTGAGATGGCTTCAAATATTTGTGAAACCAAACCAAACTTTAAAATGCATATTTTTTCTTAGCAATAGTTTCGTTCTAATTTGTAGAAACTTCGTATTTGTGCATTTACTTTTTATTGCATTAAGTATATTCAAAAGTAATTTGTTAATTAAACAAAATTAATTATAAAAAAGTAATATGTGCATTTGTGTTATTGTAATATTATATTATTATAAATATTATTTTATATATTATATAATACTATATATAATATTTCTTGAGTAATGATACATGCAAAACTTTTTTTATAATCATTTATACAACTATATTGTAAAATGAGGAAATTTTATAGAAGTGGCATTACTTTTATAAGTTATTTTACAAAAATGCATCTTATTCAAAACATAGTTATGAAAATGATTGTAAAAAAGTTTGTATGTATATCATTTTCTATATTCGTAAAGAAAAATGATATTTGCAGTTACAGAGTATGTAAGCACGCTGCACTCTTTTTGAAAAAAGTGAGTAAATATAATACTTAAATAAAAAAATTAATATTTTAATAATAGATCTCACTCTTTCAAAAGGAGTGCGCTACACTTGCACAATCCATGATCGTTTCTTGCGTTCCATAAGACCCAGAGGTCGCACAGAGGGTTATGAAGAATGTGAGCTTCCATCTGCTCTAAGCCGTCGTTATAACCGAAGCACCACGCGTCATCGCGAACAACACGAACAATTGAAAACTCTTCCCACATACTACGGATGGTAGCTTCATGAGCTTCTAGAACCCACCTGGTTTCTTCCTAGGCGGTCTCCACTTCGCTCCTTTGCTTTCTTTCCCCCTCCAGGGTTTTCCTTTTCTTCGTCAAAGACTCGTTGGTGTCTTCAACTCGCTTTGTCAGCCACTTGTCCGTCCGGTTGTTAGAGTCCCGCTATTGACACAACTCTCAATTCTCAGCTTGTAGCCGTTCAAGCTCCAACTAGCAGTTGTCGAAAGACTGTTGCAACACCTCCCTCGCCTCAAAAGCAAGTAAGGCCTCAATGTGAAGAGTGCCAACTTTGCCATGGGATCTTATCAAGTCGGCAAGGGCCTCCTCGGCTTCTTCCTTTGCTTCCAGTCCTTCGCCGCATAGTCTAAGGCAAACTGCACAAGCGAACAAAGTGCCCAGTTCTCATTTATCACCTCCTTTTGGCCGTCCACAATAAAGGCCACCAGACGATCCAACCCCTGTCAAGCAAGTCAAAATCAAGATTAAGAAAGGAAACAAACAAAGAGTCTGAAGAATTTGAAAGCTAAGACTTTACCTTTGTGAATAGTCTCTTGAGCCAACTCTTCATCTTGCAGATTCGGTTGGCGTGGCCCGCCAAAGCCGTCGTTCGAAGATTTGCCGATGTCATTGCCTCCTTAGCCAAAACAATAGTCCCCTCTACTTTGACATCATCGGAGGAAACAACCTCGACCACAAGAACAGCTCTAGCAACAACACCTTGGACCAGCAACACGATGCGAGGAGGATTCGCTATCGCCGCCATCTTCTTGGGTGCCGACGGTTCGGGCCAAATAACGAGCACCATAACGGACAGACTTCCAGTGGGAATGGGAACATTGTGAGAATCAAATTAGACTGGGGAGATCCTTTGGGGCTTCTTTCCTTTCCCCTCTATCGGCAGGCTAGGAGAGCGACATGACCGGATTTATTGGGAAGCCCACGTCAGAACACAAGTTAGCTAGGGCGCCAGATATCAATGAAGTTTATCCTCAGTCAACAAAGCCTCTGTAGAAACGTCCGGATGCGCCTCCACCTAGGCTCGAACGACCCTAAGCCTAAGTGCCTCCTCCGGGGCCGGTTTAGGGTGACAGTTCCTGTCCCTATCAACGGTGCCCCATATAGCATATACAAGAAATCGGCGCTTTAGGGCCTGCCCGACTGGGAACTCCCATCCATTGCCTGAAAAGAAGAAGAATCAACAGGAGCCTCCAACCAAACCAACTCCTAAACCGGCTGAAAGCCGTAGAGATGTCGACCGTTCCTCAAAATGTTGTGGGTAATGAAGAAATGCGCGCTGTGAGGTTCGGGAAGTTTGACCTGACCTCCTCCAACTTACAGCGCCAAATGATGCAACAGGAAATAAGAATCCTCCACGAGCTGGGAGGAAGATAGGCAAGTGCCAACTCGAAAAAGGCCAAGACTTCTCGCACTGGCCAACAAAAGGGCATGGCCTAAGGCGGCAGAAGAACATAGCGGGGTACACCGCGACCTTGGTGCCAAAGCCCTCAAAGTCCACTGCGCCTTCAGTGGAGGAAGACACCATGAACTCCACTTTCGAATGGACCTTATAGGTCGCCTTCAACGACTCTAGTTTGGCACGAGTCACCACCAATCACCACGTAAATCCAACAAATTCTTATGGGTGGCACCACTGTGGCCAACGATAGCCCAAGCATTGCCAGAGGACCCAACCTGTCCAAAAGGGTGTGAAGATTTCTTCGAAGCCATGAGAGATCAGGTGGAAAGTAAATGCATTTTGAGAAAAAACTGAAAGAAAACAATGGAACGAAGGACTCAAGCGACAAGCAAGGAATGTAGAGAGCAAAACAAAAGAAAGAATGATTGAAATGAACTTTCACAAGGGAGGGAGGGTCCTTATATAGGCAAGATTGACATTTGAACTCCCGAGGCAACATAACTCCACGTGTCTCCCAAGGTACCAAAATCCCTCAACTGTCGCGACTTCCATAGATTGTATATACTGAAACGACGTGCGAAATAAATGACTGCCTGACACGAGGTCATGATGAAAGAATCGAAGGGACACCATTCAATACGAAGCGTAACCGTTGCAATACAACCACATAAATGGAAGACAAAGCATTGCTTAGCTCAGAACAAAAAAGGCCGGGTAGTCTTGCAGAGCAAAGGTTAAAGGAATGAAGAAAGAATTCCGCTCAAACTTGGCGAGGTAACTATAAAGGGATCTTTCCCACTTCACAAAGCCCACTGGGCCTCGGCCTAATGCCCGGCCCTAAGGTCACCAAGACCTGTATAGGAAGCAAGGTGTCTACCAAGGAAATGAGTTGAGTAATCGATAGGACAGGTCAGCCTAGCATCTCACGGCTGCATTTTGAACTTGGGAACTTGCATAGGACACAGCAGAAAATGCAAAAGACTCTCGATCCATTAACATCAGAAAGAGATAAAAGCAAGGCCTGAAAACCATTATTACATTGACTCAATGAGCAAAAGAATGTCAATTTTTATAAAATTGAA
>QEOT01004155.1:100933-118433 GCA_003123785.1 Pterocarya stenoptera
GCCAAAGATAAGTCCAACCCCACTTGGGTTTCTTGTGGTCATGCAAAAAACTTGATGGTTTTATCAAAAGATTCACACCAAACTCTTTTTCTTTTTTTAATTCAAATTCTTAATATTTTAAATCTGTTTGTGCGTGACAGTGTCAGAGGATAAATTTCATATTCTAAAGAAAGTTCCCCATTGTCTCATCACATGAAATTTTAATAGCAAAGTTTTGGAACTCTATATTCTAGAATGGAGAATTCTATTGAAGTGAGTGTAAATAATACATCCAGTAAATTACTTATATGACATAATTTAACTTATTATAAAAAATTTTAAAATTTAAATATTACAAATCAGATTTTATCATGTAAGTGATGTAAATAGTATGCTCTACACACTGGCTTACAAGTAGAACAACTCTTATAAAACTAATATTCTCTAAAATGTTTGGAATGCGTTACATAGGTGGATTTCTTCAAATCCCAACTATTGTCTTGAAACTTAATTGTAAGAGTTTTCCCACCTCAATGTCGGATTAGTTGAATAATTAACATATTGAATATTTGAAGTTGAAATATGTTAATATAGGAAAATCGTTATAGATAAATGATTAGAACTCAAAGAAATTCACTCGATAAAATCTTGAGGGGTAGCTCAGCTGGTCCAGCCTTGAGTTTGCTCTCCAATAGTCACCAGTTCGAGTCTCCCTTAAAGCCACTAGAGGTTTACCTGATTATTAACTTTAGAGGCCATGGGATTAGTCGAGGTGCGCGCAAACTGACCCGGGCACCCACGGTTATAAAAAATATATATATTCACTCGATAAAATTCTCTAAGAATTTTAGAGAATCCACTCTTTCTTTATTAGAAAAATGTTGATTCATTTGAAAGTTATGCCAAAAATGTTTAGATCAATTATTTCAGGAAACGTTATATATTACACCTCAGTATCACTCCTATGATCTATCGTGATAATGTGATATTATCTATCAACTCTTGAGCTTATTATAAAAGAAAGTTAATATAATAATTAAGAGTAATCTAGATACAATACAAAGGTGTGCAACCTCTGCACATTCTTTTTTTAAAATGTGGCATCCACCATTAAAAAATATTTTTTTATATAAGTCTTATATTTATCCACTTTTTTCAAAGGAGTGTGCGGGACTTACACAACTTATAGCTGTAAATATTATTTATGGGTAATGCTACACCCACAGAAGATTCTTATAGAGAGTCCTCATCGAAAGGCAAATTTTATTTTATTTTATGGCTTTTTTTCAATCATTTTTTAAACACTTTAAACATTTAAAAAAAAATACAAGAAAATCACAAATTCATTTAAAAACACTTCCTTAATCATTAACTAAAAAAAATTAAAAATAAAATGAAATTTGGTGCAAGATTTATGTAGAAATCTTATTTGGAAATAATATTTTTCATTATTTATCAAGTGTACAGAACTTGAACACCTTAAAACTACAAATATTATTTCTCAATTATCTGAAAAATGCTTAATCAAACCTGATGAAATGATAATATATAAATTTTATAATATATTATAATACATTATTTAATACCCAACATACCGTGTAGGTTTGTGTACAAGGCATTAAGGTTTTCAAGGTATTTAACTAGTTTTATGTACTTCAAAAAAACATTATTCCACTCAGCTTGTCTGTCTTCCTTTTGTCTTTCAATCGCCTCTCATTGAGAGTACTTTCCAAAAGGTCTACACTTTCAGCTTCCTTTTTTGAGAATATTGGAGACCTCTCCAGATTCCACCTTGACCCATTCTATGATATGATGATCTTTCCCTTTTTCTTTCTTTTTTTTTTTTTTTTTGTTAATTACACTTGTTCATTTATGAGAAATGTAACTAAAAAATGGGCAAAAGTTAACTTTAATAAGTATAAATCTAAATAATTATCATATCATTTCAAGTGCAAAAGACTTATGAATGGCAAGCAAATGAACCAATTGAACAGTATATACATTTTCCCTCTCCATCTCTATTTCAAGTTAAGTTTCACTCTTTAAATAGCCCAAGACCCATATGTTGTGTTTTCTTTCTCTCTAAAACCTAAACCTTAAATTTTCCCCAAAATTCAAAGCAAAATCTCAACCATTAAATTTCAAAACAGTTATTAAAGTTTAAAGAATAGTGTGTGTATATATATATATAGGAAATTATTCAAATAGTTTTAGGATGTACAAATCTTACATATTCCTTTTTTAAAAAATAGGCAAACCTATGACTTATATGAAAAAAAATCCACTTTTTAAAAATGGGCTCTACCTTTTTCAAAAGAAATGTGCAAGATTTGCACACTTTAAAATTATATCTGGCATTATTATTTTTATTGTTAGAATAATACTACTTGGAGTTTTGGCCATTTAAAACTTACCGCTCATATGGTCATCTTGACATGGCACCACTACATAATGCCACGTGATTTATTAAAATATAAATCAATGGGATAGATGGAACTTAAAGTTTCATTTTTTTTTTTTTTGTATTTACAAATTTTTTTTTGAATATTTTTTTTTATTTTTAATAAATCATATGATATTACATAAGAGTGCCACATCATTAAAGCTATATTAGCTGTAAGTTTTATGAGTAACGATATAAACAGTCATGGGTTGTGTAAGTACTGCGTACTCTTTTTGAAAAATAGTGGGATTCAATATTAAAAAATTAATTTTTCATATTAGTCTCATATAATTTACTCACTTTTTCAAGATGAATGCGTGTCAGACATCAGTTGTGCTAAATATTGTTTCTGAAGTTTTATTGCGTGACAGTGCCATTAATTAGGGCTACAAATGAACCAGTCTGTTTGATAGCCCGCTCAGTGCTCGCCCGATTAAACTCAAATTTAACTCGACTAGTGAAAAAAAAAAAAAAAAAACTTGCCCGTGAAAACAAATATCCACTTGATTAGTAAATAACACATACCCAACAAAACTCGATTTGACTTAGTTATGACTCGTTAAGGCCTGCTTGTTTATGCTCGACTCAACTCGTTAACTTGACTCAATTAAAACTCATTCATATATATGTATATATATACTATATATATGTATTAGCTAATAATATAAGTATAACATTTTTATAATTAAATATATAATATGTAACCAATTACTTATATTTATATATTGAATATACTTCATAATTATATTTTATAATTTATATAATAATTATTCAATAAGATTTAATAATTTCATATAGTAGTATACAGAAACTTCATATGAAATAGATATATGCTATCATATTATGTGTATGTATTAATAATATAGTAGGCACATAATATATTGTTATTATAGAAAAATATCAACTAGTTAGATATTAATTATTTATAAATTTTTAAAATCTCATAATTCAATAGAAATTTTACTTAATAATTATAAAAAATTAATATTAAATTTTTTATTTATTTATCTAATTTATTAATTATCAAGTCTTACTAAAAGATAAACAATTTGAGCTCGTTTGTGAGACGAATTCAAACTTAAATTTGAATATTTTAAATCGAGCCGAACTAAAGTCAAAGATCGGCTTGACTAGACTAGATTAGTGCCCTACCGTTGCTGAAACGCGAACACTTAAAATGAAGCCAAACACCAATCGTTGTCGAGAAAAAAACAGTTGAAAATGGGAATGTAGGAATACAGCTCAGTGTGGGTCCCGGCAGCTCAAAAGCCACGTGTCGAGTAATGAAAGGAAAGTAAAAAAATATCAAGCGACCCCCCAGTAAGCACAACGACAATCACGGAATCAATTCAGTCCCACTATGTGGAACAGTTCGTCTTTGTAGATAATCAAAGGTTGTCTTCCAATTCCAAAAACTGGCCACCACAATTCACGTGATCTCTTCTTCATCATCCCTAAAAGCGACCCCACAAAAACCACCACATTTTAAAAAATTTTTTTTTTTTAAAGAAAACTTGGACTATTGCGTTGTGTTTGATATTTTCTAAAGTCTAGTTTCTTAGACAAATGACATTAAATGAAAAATTTATAAATAATAATAAAATAATTTGTAAATAGTAGTAAATAGTTTGATTTGATATATTTTATGAGATTTCAGAAAATGTGAGAGAGAAAATTGAATAAAAATATTATAAAGTTAAAATATTGTTAAAATATAATTTTTTAATATTATTTGAGATTTAAAAATTTTGAATTAATTTTTTTTCTTTTTTTGAAAGTTTAGGAAAGTTATAATGATTAGGTAAAAAAATTAAAATTGAAAAATATTTACGTTTGAATGTTGTTTATATGTTAATATAATAAGATAAAATAAGACGAAATAAGTTGAGACCATCTTTAAAACTAAACAAGGCTAGAGTTGTTAACAAATCTTCAAGTGAAAAAGACTAATATATGCAATGAAACCTTGTAATATTTATTATTATTTGAATAAATCTCTTTGGTGGCATTAAATTTTTAAAAGAAATGATATTTACAGTCATAAAATGTATAAGTACCGTGCACTCCTTTTAAAAAAATGAGTAAATATAGGATTAACATAAAATAATAATTTTTTCAACAGTGGACCCCACTCTTTTTCAGAATGTATGTGCAACGTTTGCACAATTTAGAACTGTATCTAACATTTTATGATAAAATATATTTTATATATTTATTCTTATTTCATGTCCTAAAATTAAAAAAAGCTATAAAAATAATTGAGAGATGGTTGGGACCAAAATTAATTAAGTTGACGAAGATAAAGTGATAGAAAACACGTAACAAGTCAGTCCTATATTATTTATTGTTAAATACATTTAATTATATGTTTGATTTTATATATCTATTTTCTTAAAATTCAAATAAAAATAAATATGATAATATATTATTAAAAAGACAATACAAACCTTGGCCGATGATAACCGAGGTTTTCTATTCGTCCCCAAGGTTCATATGGATTTGATTATACCCAAAGTAAGCATCCATAAAGTTGAGCATGCGATGACTCGCCGTGGACTTGACAATGAGGTCGATGCAAGGAAGCGAGAAACTGTCTTTTGGGCAAGCTTTGTTGAGATCAGTGAAGTCGACTCACATTCTCCATTTGTCACTCGACTTCTTTACGAGCACTTTATTAGACAACCACTCCAGGTAGTGAGCTTCTCGAATGAATCCTGAACTCAGTAGTCCGTCCACTTCCTCGGCTATGGTGAAGTTCTTTTCTGCACTGACGCTTTTGCCTAACTCCTTCAGCTTTTGGGTCTACACTAAGGCTATGTTGTATGACTTCGGGCATATCCTCATAACTCCAAGCGAACACGGCTTAGTGCTCAGTGAGAATTTGTTGCATGGCGCTTTGGGCTTCGGGTGTCATCTTGCTACTAATTGTTACTCTGCCTTCTCACCAATTTGGGTCTTGAGTGACAAGCTTCAGTGGTCTAATTGGTTCTATTTTTCGGAGCCCTTGCACGTCTCGGACTTCGCTTATGACCTTTGCGCGGTCTGGAGCTGGTGGCAAGGTGTAGGCACCTTCTACACGTTACACCTTACCTACCTCGCCATTTGTTGGCTTTTCTTTGCAAGCGGGTGTGTAGCTTCCTTCTATTGCGCCCTTCTCACTCCCTTGTACTTGACTCTCTACCCCGTTTGCTTCCATGTTACTCATAGCACTAGCAAGTTTCCAAGTTGCTTGGAACGGGTTGCCTTAGGCATGCGAAGTACACGTAAGATCTATAAGGATCCCACAGACGATGTCACTATTAATGTCGTGTTTCGCACACCTTTGGGCCAAGATCCAACAACTCAGGCCTTTCGAAATGGGTCTGCAAAAGATAATGGTGATTGCAACAGGGAGAGGGCAGCCTTGGTGCCAGGAACCTCTGATGTCAAAGTTAGTAAATATTCTTGAAAGTTTGTAAATAAGTAAAGAAATCTATGGATCAGATATCTTTCTCATACTTAGAACTGGCCATTTATATCGTAGATTGGGGGAGGTGAAGATCGTCTTTTTCCTAACAGAGATCATGCATTTTCTATTGTTCCTGCTGTCAAAGTCCTTTAATACGATGTATCTCTGCGCGGCACCATAAATGTGGCGTGTAGCTTAGTAGTGGTGTGGCTTCCTTGCCCTACATTCCTTCCTTGTGAGTCGTAGATGGTCTGGTATTATGGATCGAGGGCCTTCTACATTTCCCATTGTGCTCTATGCAAGTCTCTAGGTTTTGAACGCAGCCACAGGCAGCCAGGCTGGCCTATCTTGATGACAACTCGACTCCTTTTCTTGGTAGATGTTTTGCCCCTTACGCGAACTTGGTGGCCTTTGAGCCAGGTATTGGGCCGAGGCCTAATGGACTTTGTGAAGTGGGGAAAATCCCCTTACACATATGATAATATATGTTATTATATGTAAATACATTAAACATACTCTACTAAAGTTCTAAGTTAATAACTATTAACATCATAAATATAAATATAATTAATTATTTTTTAATGGGTTAGTTACATAATCCACATTAAAGAGCCCATATAATTTTTATTTTTTAATTTAATTAATTTTTTTGTATTAATTTATCTACTAAAAAAAGAAAAGAGAAAAAAAAATGCTCCTAACTCATATACACCGTATCACACCGATAGCTAACAGTCCAGTCTGAAAAAAGGGAGGACCAAAATTGTTGGCCGTGATCCCCTCAGACCAAACCGATTACACCCCTAGATCCATCTTTCATTTTCAAATCCCATAATTTAATTTATAAGAGCATCCTCATTGGATTCCCCATCTCTCTCCCCATCCCCATAATTTAGGAATAATTTTAGAATTTTGGGAGAAAAATAATCTCCATCCCAATCCCCATTTTGCAGTTTGTTTTTACAGTATGTACAGTCGTTTTCCCATATATGGGGAATTACTGTACATCCCATCCCCATTTGACTTCGATTTGTCCCGCGAAAACCAAGCAATCGGTTGATTCTCCCTCGCAACAAGCACGAATGCAACCCCTCTCCATCGGTAATTTTTGTAAGTTTGAACTAGATTCTTTAAAATAAAAACTGTTTCTCTCTTCCCTCAATTTCTTGTATTTTTCTTGGAATATCTCGATGCCTTCTCCATTTCTCTCTTCCCATTTGGGTTCTTCCCGACGCCATGATGAAGGTAAGCCAATTCTTATTTGGGTTTTGTTTGAGGAAACCGATTCTCATTTTTGGATGTGCGTTGCCATTGATTTATCTATATTATTTTGGCTCTATTCGCTGTTTGGCTGCCGAGAAAACACTGGGATAGTATTGAACCTGATTTGCATTTTGTTTATTTTTTTTTTCACTCTCGTTTAGATTGATGATTTTGGGCTTTGTTTGACGAAACCGATTCTCATTTTTATTCTTGCGTTGCCTTTGATTTCTCTGTATTATTTTGGCTCTCTTCGCTGCTACTGAGAAAACACTGGAAAGGCTTTCACTTATTTGCATCTTGCTTTTATTTTTTCACTCTCGTTTAGATTTATGATTTGTCGAGCTGTGTTTGAAGAAACGGATTCTCATTTTTATTCTTGCGTTGCCATTGATTTCTCTGTATTATTTTGGATTGTTCCCTCATTGTTTGGCTACCGAGAAAACACTGGGAATGCTTGGAGCTGATTTGCATTTTGTTTATTTTTTTCATTCTAGTTTAGATTTATAATTTTGGGCTTTATTTGAGGAAACTGATTCTCATTTTTATTCTCGCTTTGCCATTGATTTATTTGTATTATTTTGCCTCTCTTGAGTGTTTGCCTGCTGAGAAACTTATGGGAAATAATCTATGTTTTTTTTAAGTACTCTGTTGGTTCTGTTTCTCTCATTGTTTCTATTTCTCATTATTTGTCTCATTAGTTCTGTTTCTCACTATTGAAATGCCGAAAATCTGTTTTTAATTTGAGATGCCGAGAATCTGTTTCTCATTGTTTCTCTAATTGGTTTTGAGGAGACTTTGGTGGAGTTTGTGGTTATGGAATGTGTGGGATTCTTGGTTTTTTGGAGAATTTGGTGGATTTTGTAGTTATGGAATGTGTGGAGTTTTTGGTTTTGAGGAGAATTTGGTGGAGTTTGTGCTTATTGAATTTGTGGGGTTATTGGTTTTGAATAGAATGTGGTGGAGTTTGTGGTTATGGAATGTGATTTATCATTGTTTGTGGTTATTCATTAATTTGTTGGTTTGTTGGGTCCTTTGCAGTGTTTCGTATCTCTTGGGAGATGGTTTTTTGGAGAATTTGGTGGATTTTGTAGTTATGGAATGTGTGGAGTTTTTGGTTTTGAGGAGAATTTGGTGGAGTTTGTGCTTATTGAATTTGTGGGGTTATTGGTTTTGAATAGAATGTGGTGGAGTTTGTGGTTATGGAATGTGATTTATCATTGTTTGTGGTTATTCATTAATTTGTTGTTTTGTTGGGTCCTTTGCAGTGTTTCGTATCTCTTGGGAGAGGGGGTTGTTATTAGGTTGTGATGATGGTGTTATAGTGCAAGTTAATTGACAAGTGTTAATAGGGCCCCATTGATATTGAGGGATAATCCTCATCCAGATTGTTATATTGCAGTTTGTGATATTTTCTAAAAAAGGCAATGGATGTTCGGGTGGGGTTTTGCAGCCATTCGATGTGAATGGCTCCTTACTTACACATGCTGTCAATATTTCCATCATTCTGAGCCCCATTTATTTCTTTATTACGAGAATGTTATGGGAATCCAATGAGAATACTCTTATTTAGAATTATTTTGATTTGCATGCTTTTTGGTTGTTGTTTTGTGTGAATTTGTGAATTGGTTAGTTATGTGTAGTTGTTTTTTCCTATGTCATTATTTTGTGCTATTTTGTGATAGAAAAGTAATGAGTAAATTAAACCCCATCGGCTGTGATGTTGAAAAACCGTACTGGGGATATAGGAAATTTATGATCATATCCTCAATGGCATGGTAACTCGGACGGTCAACAAGTAGTGGCAACCGGTAGTGCAACCAAGAGAGGGTAGCCAAATTTCGTTATATTTCACCATCTAGTTCCTGAGCCAAGTTTGTAAGAACCCCAAACTTCATAATTACATGTCCAACATTTCAGTATATTTTTAGATATGGATTCACAAGACTCTGACCATATGTACTTCACTAACCTCTTAAGTCAAGATCTTTAACTAGATTCCACTTACGGTGGGCAACGTGAAAACTCTCCTATGACTGTTGATGACTCTCCACCTCTACCCCATAATGATCCTATCGAAATTAGGAAATCAGTTAGGGGTGGGAACTTCACCCCTGAAAAAGACAAGTTACTTGTTTCCGTATGGCTTAATTGTAGCCTTGATGCCGTCCAGGGAACTGACCAAAAACATTCCCAACTATGAAATTTTTTTTTTGAATACTTTGAACAATTTAAAGAAACCACAAATGATCTAACAATTAAGTCTTTAATACATCGGTGATCAGTTATTCAAAATGTGACAAACAAGTTTTGTGCGAAACTAGCTTAGGTTGAAGGGTTGAATCAAAGTTGCATGACCGAGTAAGACAAGGTAAATATCCATACTATTATTTCAGTTACGAATAATTAGTTTTTTTTTAACATTGGTTTAACAAGTTTCTTATTTTGTTTACATTCTACTTTGACAAGGCCAAGGTTATGTACCAAGCCCTAGAAAAATGCTCCTTCTAGTTTGAGCATTGTTGGCACCTTTTGAAAGACCAACCTAAATGGATTTGGCGTTCCACAAATGAGGATCCAAAGCAATGGAAGACTATATCCCCGTCTCCGACCCAGACTCAATGTTCGAGCACTGAGACTGTTAATTCTGTTTTTTATGGCAAGCCGGATAATGCGATGGATAATGAAGTGATCGAATTGGACCGACCACTGGAATTGAAAGCTGAGAAAGGAAAATGAAAAGTCAAAGACATGGTAGGAGAGGAAATTGTTGTGCTTAACAAGTTGAAATATACACTTTTGGAGGAGTCACGTGCTCAGGAGAAAGAGTTGTATCGCCTCAAGGCCGAGAATATGGAATATGACATGGAAAAAGAGGTAAATAAAATCCGTCAAGTGGATGAAAAACTGAGGTTGGAGGATGAAAAATTGAGGTTGGAGAAAAAGAAAGTAGAACTCGCCAAGAAGGAAGCAGATCATCGCATTATGATGATGATTGTTAGTGCCAAGCCAACACTACATTGGTAATGATCTTGCACATAATGATTGATAAAAATTATGAATTTTTCCATAGTTTATTTCTTTATTTTATGTTTCAAACAATGATGTATGACAATATTACTGATACTAAAACAGTGTAATACTTTATTTGGATTGTAATAAATTTA
This sequence comes from Pterocarya stenoptera, assembly GCA_003123785.1. Taxonomy (NCBI): domain Eukaryota; kingdom Viridiplantae; phylum Streptophyta; class Magnoliopsida; order Fagales; family Juglandaceae; genus Pterocarya; species Pterocarya stenoptera. The sequence goes on from QEOT01004155.1 coordinate 111,231, forward strand.
AATTTTTAAATTGTGAAAATTAGTCATTAAAATTTCAGAAACTATTACATAGAACACACTCAAATAGAGTCACTACTAACATGAAGGAATATGAAACGACTATAATTAATTCAAATATTATTAATACTAAAATGGCAGGAAAAAAAATTCATTATGCAACATGACTACTGTTGGAAAAATATAACCATTGATGTTCAATTAGATCTGTTTGGATGAAGTCCGCAAGCTCAGTTGTATGATTGCGTGATAGTTATGAAACTTCATCAAGTTATTCATACTCAATGTTCGGACCTTCACTATCATCACGCTCGTCTTCAATGATCATATTATGTAGAATAACACATACTTTCATTATATTTTTTAGTTCATTGACTTTCCACATTCGGGAAGGTCCTCGAATAATTGCAAATCGTTATTGAAGTACCCTGAACGCATGCTCGACATCTTTTCTTACAGATTCTTGTGCTTTCAAAAATTTTCATCTTATTTCCTTGTAGTGATTACACAATCTTCACAAAAGTTCACCACTTGGGATAAATAACATTCGCAAAGTAATACCTCATAATGTAGTCGTTGTCATTGATTGTGTAATTGACTGGATGAGCACACCCTTGGGTAAGTTCCGTGAAAATAGATAATCTCTCTAACACATTAATATCGTTATGTGAATCAGGCATATCAAAAAATGCATGCCATATCCAGAGATTATATGAAGTAACTGCTTCTAAAATAATAGTTGATTCACGAATGTGGCCGGAGTACATATCTTTTCAGGCCAAGGGACACTTTTTTCACTTCCAATACATGCAGTCAATGCTTCCCAGCATTCCTAGGACACCTCGTTGTTCACCAACCACAAGCAAACGAGCAATATCATTGACATTTGGTGACCGCAAGTATTCATATGAAAAAACACTAACTATTGTCTCAGAGAATTGTTTTAGGCTCACCATTACGGTGCTTTTACCAATACGTATGTGTTCATCCATATAATCTCCAGTAACCCCATACGTCAACATTCTAAGTGCTGCGGTTATTTTTTGCATAGAAGATAAACCAAGTCTTCTGGCACTATGTCTTCTTTGGACGAAGTACGACTCGTAAGACTCTACCTCATTTAGAATACAAAGAAATAGAGGACGACTCATCCAAAATCCTCTTCGAAATAGATTCGAGAGATATAATGGATTTTTTGCAAAATAATTGTGAAAAAGACGCTCTTGCCCTTGAATATGATCACACCAAATGAACTTACGACGTTGATGATTGCCATGATGCCTCGATGATTGTCCTTTGGCCTCATTATTAAGAACAACATCTAGCTCATCTTCTGAAGATAAGTATGTGAGCAATTTGCGAAAGAATGTCTGAGCCATTTGATGAAGGGAGTGGGATATTAGGGGAGACTGTTGAATTTTGATTATTTAGATCAAATAAGACTTGAGTTTGTGAGAATATGAGTGTAAGCATAATGCGTATTTATAGAGGAAAAAGTTATCGTTATATATATGACAAAAAATGTTACTGTTTGAGAGAAGACAAAAAAAGTTACCATTAAAGAAAAGATAAAAAATATTAACGTTGGAGACAGGAGTTGAAAATGTTACCGTTGGAGGTAGGAATTCAAAATGTTACAGTTAGAAAATGCACATATTTAAAAAAAATTACTATTTTTATAATACGGATTTCAATTTGAAAAATAATACTGTATTCAGTACTCAAAATCATATAAGTATTTAGTAGAATGTGATATTTCAAAATAAGATAATCAGACAAAAGAGTCAGTAGTTAAGATTGTAAATGAAAGTGAGAGAAAAAATAATAAAGAAATGATAGAGAAATATTATTTAATAGAATAGAGATATGGATGATGAATGAGATGTAGAAAGTTTTTGAAAGATGAGTAAAATTTAGGGAAAAGTTTTAGGAAATGTACTTTTTAGTTAAATTATGAGAAATTTTATGGGGAATCCAATGTGGATGCTCTAAAGAGTAATGCTAGAGTGCAATCTCAAAACATTTTCTTTGAAAAAAAAAAATTCACTATTAAAAAAATAATTTTTTCATATAAACCGCTCTTGCACACTCATTTAAGTGTAAAAATTGAGATTCACATAAATTTTTTTTTTTTTAATGGTTGACTCTATTTTTTAAGAGATCGCATTAAACTTACAAATTTTAGAACTTATATCTAACATTACTCATTTATAAGTACTTATTCTAATTAAAAAAAAAAAAACTTAAATCACTGTTGTCAACACAAAATTGATAATCACCGTATACCTTATACGTTAAAATAAAAAAAAGAAACAAACAAAGATATTTAGTAAAACATGAGAAATTGTTGATTAAATCATAATTGTCGAGTTCTATCCAAACAATTACATAGAATAAAATATATATAAATTTTCTTTCCCTCATTTAAGGAAAATGACAAATAGGTAAAATAAAATAGAGCTATGCTACGGATTAGCCACTGTTCACGATTGATCCGTAGCAAACACTTATGTGTCCACCTTTTCTTTTCTTTTTTCAATGCGTTACCAGACCTTCTTCTACCTCCTCTCTCTCATCATCTCTCTTCAGCGTCTCTCTCGTCGAGTCTCTCTCTCATAGACTCTCTCTCTCATCAGATCTCTCTCATCCCTCATCGTTTCTCTCTCTCATCGTATCTTTCTCATCCCTCATCCTCTCTCTCTCTTCCTCTCTATCTCTCGGCTCACTTTTAATTCAGTCAATGAAATAGTGTGTTTGGTGCCAGATCAAGTGTGCGGCAAATGTAGTGAAATAGGGGTTGATCCCAAAAATATTTGAATAAAATATTGTTTTCACTCTCTCTCCAAACACAGTACACGAAGTGTGAACTCACAGTCATGCTATGGCCCCTAACACTCATATTAGGATAATTTGAATTGAGATTAGAGTTGAGATGATTTGTAAATAATAAAATTTTGAAACCAAACGGCGTGCCACTAAACCAACCAGATCATGCCAATAATAATATTAAATTTATGAGAATAATAATTATCAGTAAGGGTGCAAATCAGCCGGTCCGGTCTGGTCGATGATGGACTTATCATTTTTTTTTGAATTGTACCAAACCGAATAGCTATAGGGACTAAACCAGATTGGTAGTTATTGGTCCGGTAAGGTCGGACCATTCTGTCCGGCCTAATTATTTTTTTCTTTTTTTAAATCAATTAATAAAAAAATATTTAAAATGCTAAATTAAACTAAGTGACTTATTAATATAGATTATGTAACAAACTCAATAAAAAAAATATTTTATACGGTCCATGATAATAAATTAAAGGAAAATTACATTATTAATTTATATAATTACTATATAATTAACTAATTGATATTATATATTAATTAATTGATAGAATATTAATAAGTGCTAATAACATATTTAAAACTTTATATTGTTGATAGTGATAGGTTAGATGAAGATATATATATATAAAATATTGTTAATTTATAGAACATTAACAAGTATTAATAACATATTTAAAATTTTATGTTGTTAATTGTACAAGTATTATATAAATAATATATATAAAATACTTTTTATTTTTATTTTTATTTTTCATTCGATCTGGCCCGGAGTGAAAAAATCCTAGACTATGGACCGGATCGAAACTTTTCAGTTCATTAAAACATGGACCGAGACCCAGTCCGATCCAAACCAAAACGATCGGTCCATTCGGTCCGACCGTTTATCACCCATTTATCAGCCACAAGAGGAAGCCAAGCTCCCCTTCGGAATTTATTTAAATGGGCCCACTTTCTCGTACATTACCTGTCCTGTAAATTACCTAGTTTATTGGGAATATAAGGGTAAATTAAGTGCCCCCTTACGGAAGGCTCTTAACATTTATTGGGTGAGAACGCCAACCGCGAGTTTGCCAAATCGTAGCTGACACGTGTCCCCTGTTGCTGTACGTTCCCAATAATTGACGGAGATGATGATGTAGGCGCAAAGGCCAGACAGTAGGTTCCGGACGAGTCCATGGGAATAAGATAGTTCTTCGCCGGTAGCGACAGCGACTTTCCGCCCGAGAACTGGAACGACACCGTTGGAACTTGCACGGAAGTATGGGACGACAGATCGTAGCACGTGTCGAACAGAGACACGCCGCTCGTCGATTTCAGGTTACGAGTTAACTTCACGAACGCGTCGCGGAGCGCGTTGTAGGCCTGGGTCTGCAATCGGGTTATGGTCGTACCCGAGTCAACGATGATTCCGCCGTTTCCTGACGCGTCCATTTGAAATACCGAGGCCGGGATCGAGAGGGGCATACCTCCGACGCTCAGTCCGTCGAGTCCGATGTAGTAGAACGTGTCGAACTCTTCATTTTTAAGTATAGTGGTATAGACCGAGTCAGCAGGTGGAGCCGAGTTGAACTCGAGAGTCGAGGACTTGCTCGAGTCACGGTCCACGAGGCAGTATGAGAACGACGACGCTTTGATCTGGTAGGGAAACGAGAGTGAACCCCCACCGAGTCCGAGTAATCCGGCTGCCGCAACGAACAAACCCTCGTTGTCGTGGCCGCAGCCCAAAGCGATATTGTTCACTGAGCCAGCGCTCCCGAACGACACTGTCTCTGTCACCATGTTGCCAGTGCTTGTCGACCCGTCGCCATAGGAGACCCCATAGAGACACTTTCCTGCACTACAACCTTGAGTACGGAGGGCCTGGCATTGCGGGGAAGCGCAGGAAAGGGGATTGTAGGAGGAGGATGAAGTTGGGTCGAATATAGGATCGGATTGCTGGTAGCAGTCCGCACAGGGCTCACATTGGAGCCAGTTGATGTCGCTGCCAGTGTCGAGCATCATGTAGAAAGGCTTGGCGGGGGTTCCCACACCAATGCGCGAGAAGTACTCACCGCTGCCCAGTCTCCTTCCAGACACGATCGGAGTGGACAGATCCTCGGGGAGAAGCTCCTTCTCCACAGGTTTAAGATCCGACTTCTTCACACCCTCAAGGGCGAGCTGGAGCTTGGTGGTGAGAGCTTCGACCCGGGCCGAGTCGCGCTCAAGTCGAGCAAGAACAAGGCTCTTGTAGTCTTCATACGAGGACTTATAAAGTGACTCTCGTGGGTGAACCTGAACCCAGAAAGAAGAGGAATTACCGACCTGAGCTTGTTGCAGGGGCTCTTTTTGTTGAACCAAGGGCTTAACGGTTTCAGGGTCGAAGTTGAGGACTGCACGGGCTTGTTCGAGCGAGGCCGAGACGTCAAGAAATGTATAAGTAGTCTCGGGTAAGTCTCGAGAGAAAGCCAAAGGAAACAGGGAAATCACAGAAAAAGCCACGAAAATGGTGCAGAAGAAGAAACAGAGGTACGAGTTTGGAGCCATTTTTGAGGTCTGCTGCATAGAGCAGAACACAGAGGAGAGCAAAGGCAGAGAGGATTAGGTGAGAAGTTGGCCTTTTATAAATTTTTATTTATTTACCTCGCTTTCTCTCCGGACGTGGGGAGGATAAAAGACAAGGCCAAAATGGGCATCAACTAGTGGGAAAAGGGTGACTCGAATGCGGCATCGAGCGGTAAGTACGTAATATACGGTAGTGGCAATCAATTTTTCTCAGCTACGGTAACTCTTGGAAGTAGGATGGGGATCTCAACTTTTTAAATTAAAATAAAAAGAATCCAAGATATTAAAAAATGAAAATACATTAAAATTTATATATTTCTTTATATACTGTTTGTATTATTTTAAGATTTCTTTTGATTTAGTAGATGAAATGAGATAAAATGAATTAAAATAAAAATTAAAAATTAAAAATTAAATAAAATATTATTAAAATATTTTTTTAATATTATTATTATTTTGAGATTTAAAAAAGTTAAATTATTTATTTTATTTTATATAAAAAACATTTATAATAATTAGATGAGATGTATTGTAAAAACAATCGAGATCTTACAAAAAGATGGAAAAACCATTTAAAAAAAAAAAAAAACCAAACATTCATTCATAAAGCATTCAATATAAACTATTTTGATCAAAAAGATTGAGCAACAAAATAGGAACATCGTCCCACCAAATATCAATATTATCAATATTTCAAGCACAATTGGCTAGTCTGTTAGCCTACTCATTCTCTATATTACCATATCTTGAAAATGAATCTTGATTTTCTTTCATTTCTTTAACTATTAACAAATAATCACTTTCAATAACAATTTTGGAGAAACCCAAATGGACATAAAGTTGTAAGTCCAGTAGTAAAGCCATCAATTCAATAGTACTAGAAACCTCTAACTCATTTTCTATCTTACTAGCAGCCGACACCAATTTTCCTTAGTTATCTCTAAGAACAACACTCACACCAGCTTTTTTCAAGTAAAAAAAAAAAAATGGTTCCATCAACATTCAGCTTGAAAAAGCCCACTCTAGGTGGCTTCCAACAACACATGCTCTTTGCTATATTGCCTGATGAATTCATGAGATCTTTATGTGGTTTCTGCAAAGTAAAAGCATGAGTAATAACCTAATGAGGCTCAATTAAGATTTTATCCATCTGCATTTTGTTTCTCCTGAACCACAGTCCCCAAGTTATAAGAAAGCACATAGAGAAGTCTGAATTGGTTCCTTTTTCCAGTACATATGTAACCAAAGCCAAGAAATCCATTTTTGAATTCATATTCTGCATAACAGGCACATAAGTCTTCCATANGTGTTTTAGCCTCCAACCGTCGCCCACGACCAACCACCACCACAAGAAGCTTCACCAACACTCCTAAGTCTTTTCCTAACCATCCTAAGTCTTCATTTGTCTCCGTTCAAAAGTTAGATTTTTGAGACCCACGACCTTTGTCCATTTTGCATTGTTATGTTGTTGTGCCGCCACCTCTTGCATCTCCTTGATCCTTCGAAAATTATATTTTAGTATTATAAGTAATTTTCTAAATAATTTCTTAAGATTTAAATATATTTTTGCACTAACAAATCTACTGCAATCTGGTTGGTTGTGTAGGACATTGAGTCCGAGGAATATGGGAGTCAGTTGGGTGTGAGGATGAGTTGTTTATTTAATTGAATTATGGTCGCGTGCATTTATGTTGTGTTTGGCATCGTGACATTTATTTCATCATGTCATGCATGCTCATGTGTTGTAAATGAAAACTGAGTTTTCATGTAAGAAATGATTTTGGGTATGTTTGAAATGAATGAATTGAACGGTTTGAGAGAAAG
>QEOT01004155.1:120933-133497 GCA_003123785.1 Pterocarya stenoptera
GGTCTAGGATCAAGGTGGGAAATATTTGGCGGTGTAGCTTAAAAGCCATCGAAACTAGTGGAGCAGGAATGAATCAACTCAAGCTTGAATATATAAGACATGTAAAACCAATCATTCCATTCAACAGCTTCTTTAATTTGGTTTTAAAGCATTTAAATCATGTAAAACTCCTGCATTAAAAAAGAGATCGTTCAAAAGGACAGGGAATAATTCTTCACAACAACTTTCACCTTGTATATATCACGTGTAAATAGACCGCTTTATTGAAATTTTTAGGAGGAATTATGAACATTGATAGTTTGTAATATCAAAAACAATTTCCTCCATCTCTTCCTTTCTTCTTCTTTTATATTTATTTTTTATTTTTTTATTTCACCAAAATTACATCAACAATGGAACTCACGAATTGAGAATGAGAACATGTTTCATTTCACCAGTCATAGCCATACCACAAATCCAGACCCCCCCAACACTTATTTCTTGCACACCCATACATATCATAATGATAAACAATGCTCCACTAACTTTACAGCTTGGGTAAAGGCATTATTTTTCTGGTTTAAAGCTTGTAATGTAGGTTCACAATAAACGGAAAAAAAAAAAAAAAAAAAAAAACTAATGAAGCTCAAAAGGGTTCAACAAAGGGGAAAAATTAATTACAAGGTAGGCTATTTGGCTTATGTTGCTTATAACAAATGGGCCTTAATCATGTTCATGTGTGCATGTGTCGATATGACCTCGAAGAGAATCAAAGCAAGTTCCAAAGAAATAAATCCATAGAAGAATATCTCACATAAAAGAAAATAGTGAGACAGATATGGATGTGTCAGTCTAAAGGCTCAAACTCTCACCAGCTTTTGTCTACCAAATTTAGTCACTACCATTCTCAAGGAAAATAACTAGACTAATTAACTAAGTTGAAAGATTATTTATTCAATTATGTTATGAATTTTTCAAACTTAATTGAATCTTGCTCATGACATACACAACCAAAAATCATTGAAAACCACAAAAGCAAAAGGCAAAACTTTTTTTTTTTTTTTTAACACTTTTTTGAAAAACCACCCATTTTTTTTTTAATTTTACAAAATTAAAACACAACCTAAATCCCCTCTCCCACACTTAAAACTTACATAGTCCCCAATGTAAGGTGAAATGCAAAGAAAAGGTAAAAAATAACCAAAATATAAATGCGAGAATAAAAAAAAAACTCCCCTTGGGTTGCCTCCCAAGTAGCACATTTGTTTATTGTCGCTGGCTCGACTCAAGACTTTCTTTTTCGAGTAAGATACCATGCATGCATGTAAACGGGCTAATTCCTTTAATATCCGCAGTTGTCCAACCAATAGTCGTCTTATGCTCCTTAAGGACCTGCACAAGCTTTTCTTCTTGTGGTGCACTAAGTTTACTGCAGATGATCACTGGTAACGTTCCTTCGTCTCCAAGGAACACGTACTTGAGGTAACTGGGGAGAGGCTTCAAATCTGGAATGGGGGCCTGCAAAACAAAGGGTAAATGCCTCTCGTTAGAAATTGGTAACGCAATATAAGGAACGTTACCTGACTGCTGTAACTTTGGAAAATCATTCAACGTTGCAACAGTTTCCTGCAAATCAGTACTCAAGGCTAACTCCTCATTCTCTTTCTCAAGATGCTCACTAATAGCAACTTCCAATCTATCTTTTCCATCAAATTCAAAAACTTCATGTGCTAAAGAATCAATCACATCAATAGAATAAACAGGATTATCATCTCCAGGATATTTCATGGCATCATAAATATTAAACTTAATAATTTCACCATCAAATTCCATGGTAAGTGTGCCACTATGAACATCTATATTGGTCTTGGATGTTTTTAAGAATGGTCTTCCTCACAAAATCGGAGCATTTTGATCATCATTTTCCATATCAAGCACATAGAAATCGGCAGGGAAAACCAAATAATTAATTTGCACAAAAACATCCTTAACTGCACCCTTAGGATAAGCATTAGATCTATCAGTCAATTGAATCACAACATCAGTTTTATTCAAAGGTCCAAGTTTCAAAGAAGCATATATAGAATATGGCAAAACATTGATAGAAGCTTCTAAATTGATCATGGCCTTCTCAAATCTAGTGTTACCTATCGTACAAGGGATAGTAAACATACCTGGATCTTTGCACTTCACAGGGAGTTTTCTTTGAATAACTGCAGAAACATTCTCCCCAATTCTCACCTTCTCACATCCTTTAAGTTTCTGTTTCCTCTTAATTGTACATAATTCTTTCAGAAATTTAGCATAACCAGGTACTTGTTTAATAACATCTAAAAGTGGAATATTTACCTAGCATCTACGAAAAGTCTCATATAAATCTTTATTTTGCTCATCTTTTTTAGATTTTGCTAAAGCCTGAGGAAAAAGAGGTACTGGTTTATAATCCGAAAGAGGCAAAAACTTACGCTTAGATACATCATCGTCATCGGGAACGTTCCTGTCTGCAATGACGTTTTTTTTCCTTTTCTTACTTCGATGATGCAGGTGTTGTCAGGGGGTATGGTTGCTTATATTGTTGGTAACTTGGGCAGTTTTGAGTCGCGGGCTGATTTACTTGTGGATTCTCATAATTAAGATTGGGGTGATCCCTCCATTCTGGGTTATACATGTTCGAATATGGATCATACTTCCTTTACGGTTGTCCAAGAAAGCCATTCACTTGCTCCATGGGCTCCTCTTGAAAAGTTGGGCACATATCAGTTGGATGCCTTGCTACCAAACAAATCCCACAAGCCTTCATCGTTTGCATATTACCTATAGCCATTTGACGAACAAGAGAAGTAAGACTCACAATTTGTTGTTCAAGGGAGAAAATATTTACCTCATTAATATGCTCAGATGGAAGGTCAAGCCTAGTGCCAAATTGTTGAGAATTGGCCGCCATATTTGCAATTGAGTTTCTCACGGCCTCGAGAGTTTTATCCACTAAAGCTCCTCCACTAGCAGCATCAATCATGCTCCTATCAATGTGTAAAAGGCCCTCATAGAAATACTGGATAAGTAGCTGCTCACTAATTTGATGATAGGGGCAACTTGCACATAATTTCTTAAAACGTTACCAATATTCGTGTAGGAACTCTCCGTTCTGCTGCCTTACACCACAAATTTCTTTTCAAATGTTGGCCGCCCTTGAAGCTGGAAAATATTTCTCCAAAAATAACCTCTTGTTCCATATGGTAATTCTCTCAGAGGGTAGATAATAGAACCAATCCTTAGCTGAATCCTTCAAAGAAAACGGAAAGGCTCTTAATTTAATTTGCTATTTAGTCACCCCCGTGGGTTTCATACTTGTGCATACCACATGAAACTCCTTTAAATACTTGTGAGGATCTTCACCTGCAAGGCCATGAAAAGTGGGCAAGAGATGTATTAGTCCAGATTTTAATTCAAAAGTAGTAGTAGCATCTAAAATTGGGAATGTTATGCATAAAGGTTGTTGATTCAAATCAGGGGCGGCAAGCTCTTTCAAAGTTCGATTTCCAGTCATGACTTCCTCCTCTTCTAAATCAGAATCGCTAGCAAATAGGGAATCAAGAGCCAGATCGTTCTCTTTAGAATTTCTCCGAGCCTCCCTCTTTAACCTACACAAAGTTCTCTCTATTTCTAAATCGCACTGAAAATCACCTTAATTAGAAGATCGAGTTACAATCATAAACAATTAAGGAAACTTTAATAAACCATGAAAAACAATCAGGAAAAGTCTAGAGCAATGAAAATAAATAAAAATAACTATTGAAAAGTAACGATTTTTTTTTTTTGAAAAAATTTTCAAGAATGAAATAAGTATCACAAGAAGTACAAAAATCAACTATAATCACTCCCCGGCAACGGCTCCAAAATTTGGTGTGCTGTCGCAGGCAATCAAAAATAAAACTATGCTTCTCAAAAATACATGTAGTAGTACGAGTAAGGATCGATCCCACGGAGAGTGTCTAGCCTAGTTTTATGCTACGTGAACAAGGATGGGGGTTTGAATATAACAAAAACAATTTCAAGAAAAACAACTAAGGAACAATTCAAATTAAATTATTGAAATCAATCAAAAGAACAAACTTTGGTCTAAGTCAACATCCACTATTGAAATTTTGCAATTGATCATCGATGCAAGCATATATTAATTCAAACTTTGAATATTCACTGTTGGAATTATTTCTTATCTCTCCTTAGTTGTAGTTAATTAGAAAACAAGCAATCTAATTAACCTTAACTACTAAACAACCCAAAACAAGCGTTAAAGGTTTAATCTAGTAGAAACCTTAAGAATTAGAGAGATCGATGAAACCAAACAACACAAACACAAGCGGTTGCATTTAATTTAGTCGAGCGTTCTTATTAAGATTTAATAATTTCTGACGCAACAAATCATTAAATCTTAGTTGCTTCACAAATTAGAGGGATCAAACAATTACAGATTTAATATCTTAATCTAGCAGTAGATTGTAATGAATAATAAGCTAGTAGGCCTCTTAGTAATTAAACGAGACAATCATGAAAATAGGCATAGAAAAACATCCAATACTCAAACCATAAATTGAACACTAAAAACAAATTAGATCTAAAAGTTTTATCAATTCTGAGGCTTCCGTTTCCTTCAACCAGTTATGAAAATTTAGCCACACAAGGCCATCATGAAAACCTGAATGAGAGGTTCCAGAAGAGGGAAGGGAGAACTAGCTTAAAACCTGATGATTTCCCTCCTCGTATTAGAGTCCTACCAAATCTGCACTAAATATTCTAAACATTATTCTCAAATAACAATATCCCCAAATCTTACTTAATTTAGGAAAATATTAAAAATAAAATAAAGTCCTGATATAACTAGGAAAGTGGTGTTTTCCAGTTGTCCCTTTCGTGCACCAGATCTCAAAACATCCGATAATAAACCGCATATTTGAATTGCATGATATGGCCAAACGTTCTGGAACGTCAATAGTACTGCATGTTGTGAACTTCAAGCCCGATTTCGACCTTGATACAGCTAGTATATATCAAAACTCAAAATATGAAAGTTGTAGATATTTTTCTTGGTGTTCATTAGAAATTAGAATTATCTCAATCGGAGCTCGGATGAGACAGTTATGCCAGATTACGAAATGATGTCAAAACTATCCAAAATTGTCCAATTAACTTCGTTTTGCATTTAACACCTCCATTTCCATCCTAAATCAAAATAAAATAATAATAAGTACATTTAGGCACCAAATAAGTATAAAAGATTAGACATTAAGGAAAAAAAATATGACATTTTGCATTCTCATCAGGTACTATTTTATGGTATCGCAGATTTTGATGTAGGTGAAGATGTTGAGCCTGAGGATTTGGCTTCGCCAGATGAGTGATTTGGGATCACTCGCTCGTGTTTGGGAATTGTTTCCCATTCTGAATTATGTATTTTGTATTATTATATTTTTATGGGATTTGTTTCCCTTTTGTCTATGTATTTGACTTTTTACTTTATTTTCGTGCATAATTGTATAATTTTTTGTAATACTTTTATTTTGGTAGTCTTGTATTTAAAATTTTAGTACTTAGTTGACTTATTTAATTCATCTGCTACGTTTTTGTTGTACGCTTTCTGCATGTACACACACTTAGCACTTGTCATTGAGATGCGTGACCCGTGTTGCCATCATTCCAACGTCACGATTTTCGTATTTCCGTACGTGGAAGTCGAGTGTCACAAATTTAGCAACAAACATAGGAACATCGTCCCACCACATGTCAATATTATCAATATTCCGAACATAATGGGCTAGTCTATGAGCCAACTCATTCCCCAGATTACCGTTTGCTAAAAGGGAATCTTGATCTTCTTTCATTTCTTTGACCATCGACAAACAATCACTTTCAATAACAATTTTGGATAAATCCAAATAGACACAAAGTTGTAACCTCCGTAGTGACGCCAGCAATTCAATAGTACTAGGAATCTCTACCTCATTTTCCATCTTATTGGTAGCCATCACCAACTTTCCTTTGTCATCTCTAAAAGAAAAATACCCACACCAACTTTTCTCAAGTAATAAAACATGACTCTATCAACATTTAGCTTGAAAAAACCCACTCGAGGTGGCTTCCAACAGCACAACCTCTTTCCTATATCGCCTAATGAATTCATGAGATCCTTATGTGTTTTTTGCCAAGACAAAGCATGACTAATAACCTGACTAGGCTCAATTAAGATTTTATCCATCTGCATTTTGTTTCTCTTGAACCACAGTCCCCAAGTTATAAAAAAGAACATAGAGAAATCTTGATTGGTTCCTTTTTCCAGTACATATGTTGAAAATTGAAATACATGCTCATATATAGTTAGCTAATAGCTAACTTATGTCTTGTTTGGTTACACAGATGAGATGAGATAAACAAATTTATGAATAATAATGAGATAATTTGTTAATAACAGTAAAATTTTTTGAGTTAAGATTTTTATAGAGTTTTGAAAAATGAGAAAGAAAAAGTTGAATAAAAAATTACAAAGTTAAAGGAAAGTTAGAATATAATTTTTTAATATAATTATTGTTTTGGAATTTGAAAACTTTGAATTTCATTTTTGTGTTTTGTTTAAAGTTTGAGAAAGTCGCAATAATTAGGTATTGATTTGAAGAAAAAGTTAAAATTTAAAAATTTAAAATTAGTATTTAGATGATAAAATGATATGAGATAAGATGGTTTCAAAAATTTGGGAAACCAAACCAAACCTTAAAATGCTTATCTTTTTCTTAGCAATAGTTTGGTCCTAATTTGTAGAAACTTCGTATTTGTGCATTTACTTTTTATTGCATCAAGCATATTCAAAAGTAATTTGTTAATTAAACAAAATTAATTATAAAAAAGTAATAGGTGCATTTGTGTTATTGTAATATTATATTATTATAAATATTATTTTATATATTATATAATCCTATATTTAATATTTCTTGAGTATTGATACATGCAAAACCCTTTTTACAATCATTTATACGACTATATTTTAAAGTGAGAAAATTTTATAAAAAGCGGCATTATTTTTATAAGTTATTTTACAAAAATGCCTCTTATTTAAAACATAGTTGTACAAATGATTGTAAAAAAGTTTGTATGTATATCATTTTCCATATTCGCAAAGAAAAATTATATTTGTAGTCATAAAGTATGTAAGCACTCTGCACTCTTTTTGAAAAAATTGAGTAAATATAATACCTACATGAAAAATTAATATTTTAATGAAAGATCTCACTCTTTTTTCAAAAGGAGTGTGCAGTGCTTGCACAATCCATGATTGTTTCTAGCATTGCGTTAGACCCTGAGGTAGCACAGAGGGTTTTGAAGAATGTGAGTTTTCATCCGCTCTAAGCCGTCGTTATAATCGAAGCGCCACGCATCATCGCGAACACCATGGACAAATGAAAACTCCTCCCGTAGACTATGGATGGTACCTTCATGAGCTTCAAGAACCCGTTTGGTTTCTTCTTGGGCGATCTTTGCTTCTCTCATTCGCTTCCTTTCCCCCTCCGGGGTTTTCCTTTTCTTTGTCAAAGACTCGATGGCGTCTTCAACTCACTTCGTCAGCCACTTGTTCGTCCAGCTATCAGAGTTCCATTGTTGGCGCAACTCTCGGTTCTCGGCCTGCAGTCGCTCAACCTCCAGCTTGCAGTTGTTGAGAGACTGTTGCAACACCTCCCTCACCTTGGAAGCAAGTAAGGCCTCAATGTGAAGAGCGTCAACTTCTCCTAACGACTTCGAAGATCTCCTCGCCTTCCCTCTCGTTAGGAACCCCCAGTGTCATCGTCTCCTCAACCAACACAACTGTCCCCACTACTTTGACATTATCGGAGGAAACAACCTCGATCAGAGGAGCAGGTCTGATAACAACACCTTGGACCGGCATGTTAGGGACCTCGGTCTAGTCCTTAAACACTGTGTTGTCCTTGCCTTAGTTCTCCTTATGATGACCGAATGCCTTAGCCTTCTTGCTTGGTCTTTAATCAATAATGGTACGTATGATGGCAATGATAGGTTCTTAGATTGATGAAGGTATGGAGTTTAGTGATAGAAATGATGATGATGAGTTCGGGTGATCTAAGTGATGATTTGGTGTGTTTGATGAGTTCGGCTTGAAGGTTGTCCTTGATGTTGGGATCACTTGGGTGATGCTTAAGGTTGGTATGGTGAAGATAGACTAGGGTTTGGAAGGTGGCTAAGGGGAATTACGAATTTGGAAGAGTTGGATTAGGGTTGGAGTGTAGGATGAGTTGCTAGGGTTTAGAAGGATGTGGATGAATAAGGTTAGGGTTTTGTGCTAGGGTTGGCTGAATATGGTAATGACTATTGTGATCCCTAAAATGTAGGACCAAGTATGGAAAGGTGATTCGGTTTTGGCAATAGGAAAAAGATCTTGGTTGACTAGATGGATTTAAGGGTTTGAGAGATTTAAGGGATTGGGAATGAGATGGAGATTCCTTGAATCAAGGGATGTGATTGGAATGAGTCAACTTTCCTAAAATTAAGGAAGTTTCCAAGTGGAACTCTTGAGGGACGGCTAGGGTTTATGGATGGTGGAAGAAGATAGTATTCCTAAAGTTTAGGAATCCAAATATGGTATGTAGGGTTTTGGCTAGGTCAATGGAGGATTGGATGAAAGGTAAATATGGGAGATGGCCGAATATAGAAAGTAGGATAAACACTTGTGGTGGTCGAAATATGGTATTGGGAAGATTGAATGAATGCAAGAAAATATAGGGATGAACAAGATAGGAAAAGTATGAACACTCAAGAACAATAAATGAACACAAAGATAACAAACCAACTTTGATTTACGAATTTCACAAAGCTACAAAGAAATATGATAGATTGAACAACACATATTTACGAATTTCAAGGTGATGATCATCTACTGGGGATTCACGAATTTCACCCAAGTAGCCCAAGTGCTAAGCACCAAAAAATGATCTCAAGAGCAATAATCCGCCCACTTAGAGAATTTGCCAAAAGATGTAAACTAAATGTCTAAGGGTCATATTTATAAAGATTACAAAGTGGAAACCCCCAATGCGTCCCTTGAAATATAATTAATTAAAATAAAGATAAAAAAAATGATATGGTCTTGCATGGCCAATGTGGCCCATGACATACAATGGCCCTTGGTTGGGCTAGGCTAGCCCATGGCCCATGCCATGGGCATTGTGATGAGCGTGTGGCTGGCATGGTTGCCTACTGGTGTGCTGATGGGCTGCTGGCTCGGCGTGGCCCAGGCAGGTGGCCTAGGTGTTGGTGTGGCAAGGCATGGGCTGGTGCCATGCACTCGATAGCATGCTTGGTGGACATGCCATTGGCCTTACCTGCAGTGCATGGGCTAGAGTCATGCACTGGATGACATGCCTACTGAGGCATGTTACTAGCCTCGCTGGCATGGCATGGCCTAGGCAAGTGGCCTGGGCATTGGCCTATTGGTGCTGGTGTTGGCCTGGCATGGCCTAGGCAGGGCCTGGGCATTGACCTGGTTTGTGGACTGTGAGTTATGCGGCATGGCCCAGGCAAGGGCCTGGGCGTAGGGCTCAAGGGTGTGCGACTCATGGGCTTGAGTATAGGCATGCGGCGCAGGGCGCACGCATGGGCATAAGGCGCAGGGGCATGCTCAGGGATGCACGCATGGTCATGCACATGGGCTTGCGCAGGGCTGCACACAGTCACTAGCCTCGCTAGGCATGCGCATGGGCGTGCGCATGCTGGCCTACGCGCAGCCAACAGCCTTGCTGGGTGCCCCTTGTGTGTCAGGGCATGGGCCATGATATACATGTGGTGGGGCTGTCCAGGTATGTCAGTGGCCATGTCAATAACATGTCCTGGCATGTCAGTGACATAGCCAAGGCATGGGCAGCATGGCCATGGGCCACTATCCTCGGGGTCCTGACATAGCAACATGACGCAAGGAAGATTCACTATTGTCGCCATCTTCTTGGGCGCCGATGGTTCGGGTCAAATAACGAGCACCATAACGGATTGACCCCAGGGGGAATGGGAACATTGTCAGAATCAAATCTTACGGGGAGATCATTTGGGGCTTCTTTCCTTTCCCCTCTACCGATGGGCTAGGAGAGCAACTGGGGGACAACGACTTGAGCGAATTTATTGGGAAGCCCATGTCGGAACACAAGTTGGGTAGGGGCCCAAATATCGATGAAGGCTATCCTTGATCAACAAAGCCTCCGTAGAAACGTCCAGATGCACCTCCACCCAAGCTTGAACAACCCTGAGCCTAAGTGCCTCCTCTGGGGTAGGTTTAGGGTTGCGGTTCGTGTCTCCGTCAGTTGTGCCCCATATAGCGTATACAGGAAACCGGCGCTTTAGGGCTTGCCCAACTGGGAATTCCCATCCATCGCCGACAAGAAAAAGAATCAGCGGTTGTACCCCTTCACAGCAGTGTGCCAAGCCTCCAACCAAACCAACTCCTGGACCGGCTGGAAGCCGTAGAGATGTTGGCCCTTCCTTAGAATGTTGTGGGTAATGAAGAACTAGCGCTCTGTGAGGTCGAGAAGTTTGACTCGGCCTCCTCCAACGTATGGCGCCAGATGATGCAGCACGAAACAAGAATCCTCCACGAGTTGGGGGGAAGCTAGGCAGGTGCCAACTCGGAAAAGGCCAAGACTTCTCGCACTGGCCTACAAAAGGGAAGCCTAAGGCCGCAGGAGAACACAGTAGGGTACACCGTGACCTTGGTGCCAAAGCCCTCAGAGTCCACTGTCCCTTCAGTGGAGGAAGACACCATGAACTCCACTTTCTAATGGACCCTATAGGTCCCTTCAAAGACTCTAGTTTGGCAGGAGTCACCACCGATCCCACGTAAATCCGCTGAATTCCTCTAGGGTGGCACCATCGTGGCCAACGATAGCCTGAGCATCGCTAGAGGACCCAACCTGTCCAGAAGGGTGTGAAGATTTCTTCGGAACTATGAGAGATCAAGAGGAAAGTAAATGAATTTTGAGAGAAAATTGAAAGAAAACAAAGGAACGAAGGACTCAAGCAACAAGCAAGGAATGCAGAGAGCAAAGCAAAAGAAAGAACGAGTGAAATGAACTTTCGCAAGGGAAGGATGGTTCTTATAGAGGTGATATTGACGTTTGAACTCCCGAGACAACATAACTTCACGTGTCTCCCAAGGTACCAAAATCCCTCGACTATTGCGACTTCCACAGAGTGTATCTACTAAAACTAAGTGCGAAATAAATAACTGCCTGACACGAGGTCATGATGAAAGAATCGAAGGGACGCCAATCAATACGAAGCGTAACCGTCACAATACATCCACATAAATGGAAGACAAACCGTTGCTTGGCTTAGAACAAAAAAGGTCGAGTAGTCTTGCAGAGCAAAGGTTCAAGGAATGAAGAAAGAATTCCCCTCGAACTTGGCGAGGTAACTATAAAGGGATCTTCCCCACTTCACAAAGCCCACAAGGGCTCGGCTTAATGCACGGCCCTAGGGCCACCAGGACCGTATAGGGAGCAAGGTGTCTACCAAGGAAATAAGTCGAGTAATCGATAGGACATGTCAGCTTGACATCTCACGGCCGTATTCTGAACTTGGGAACTTGCATAGGACACAGCGGAAAATGCAGAAGACCCTCGATCTATTGACATCAGAAAGAGATAAAAGCAAGGCCTGAAAACAATTATTACGTTGACTCAAAGAGCAAAAGAATGTCAATTTTCTATAAAATTGAATTTATATTTGATTAAATTATATTATTACATTGGTTGATTGAATTTATTTTCTTCTATATTATGCAAGAGGGTCATGTTCTAAGATTTTTAATTCAAATTCAAAGAGTAAAAAAGAAAATTTTAGATGAGTAGTAAAACAATAGTAAAGGAGGATCATGATCATTCGTTTAGTGATGAACTTTATTCATCCTATGTTGCCAAGTGGGAATTTGGTCTAGTGGTATGATTCTTGCTTTGGGTGCGAGAGGTCCCGAACTTTGATTCTCTGAATGCCCCCAATTTTTTTTTTTTTGGAAGTTGACCTTTCTCCTTGTGTCTTCTGCTAAATGAGATCTGTAGAAACTGAAGTTGAAATTTTCCATTTAGGTAGAAAAGGACATTCATGGAATCATGATGATAACAAAAGTCCCAAAGTCATAATGTTGATGGTTATCTCTGTAGACCGATCGGTATGATGGAAAATAGCATGGAACTTTAGACTGACTACTTTGTTTGAACCTTTTATCATAAAAAAGAAAATTTGTTTGAACCTTGTACTTGACTTTGAGGCTATGCCATATTGAAGTGATGAAGGATCGAAGAACTTTAAACAATCTCAATCAAGATCTTCATAATCGGGTCATTAATATAGTATGAATTGCGTTATATATTATATATTATATCTCATTATCTTGATGTTGGATTACCCATAAAAAGAGTTTTTTTTTTTTTTTAAAAGTAAATAAATAAAACACAAGAGAGTTGATTCAAAAGTTACGAGTAATATCACATTAGCACAATAAAATAATATTAAGGAAAATACTTTAGTCACAAAAGAATTACA
>QEOT01004155.1:140569-156406 GCA_003123785.1 Pterocarya stenoptera
GAGCTTCTCGAATGAATCCCATACTCAGCAGTCGGTCCACTTCCTCAACTATGACGACGTTTTTTTTCTACACTCCTACTTTTGCCTAACTCCTTTAGGCTTTGGGTCTGCACTAAGGCTAGGTTCTATCACTTAGGTGCTATTCTAGGTATATCTTCGTGGCTCCAAGCGAACATGTCCCGGTACTCAACGAGAAGTTGTTGTATGGTGCTTTGGGCTTCAGGTGTCATTTCGCTGCTAATTGTTACTTTGCCTTGTGGCTGATCTTGGTCTAGAGTGACAAGCTCCAGTGTTCTAATTGGTTCTGCTTTCCGAAACTCTTGCTCGTCTCGAACTTCGCTTATGACCTCTGCGCAGTCTGGAGCTGGTGGCAAGGTGTAGGCACCTTCTACAAGATGTGCCTTGCCTACCCCGCCGTTGTTGGCATCTCTTTGCAACGGGTGTATAGCTTCCTTTTATTGCGCCCTTCTCACTCTCTTGTACTTGACTCTCTGCCTAGTTTACTTCCTTGCTATTGGTAGCACTAGCAAGTTTCCAAGTTGCCCGGAACGGGTTGCCTCAGGCATATGAAATATATGTAAGATCTATAAGGATCTCACAAATGACACCACTGTTAACATCGTATTTCGCATACCTTTGGACCAGATCAAACAACTCAGGTCATCTGAAATGATGGAGAGTGCAACTATGAAAGGGCGGCCTTGAGGCCGGGAACCTTCGATGCCAAAGTTAGTAAACATTTTTTGAAATTTGTAAATAAGTAAAAAAGTCTATGGATCAGATAGCTTTCTTGTACCTGGAGCTGGTTATTTATACTGTGAGTTGGGGGAGGTGAAGATTGTCTTTGTCCTAATAGAGATCATGTCTCTTCCATTGTGCTTGCTGTCAGAATCTTTTAACGCGGCATGACTCTATGACGGCACCATAAATGTGGCATGTAGCTTAGTAGTAATGTGGCGTGACTTCTTAGCCCTGCATTCCTTCCTTGTGAGCCGTAGATGGTATGGTACTGATGGATCGAGGGCGTTCCGCATTTCCTGTTGTGCTCTGTGCAAGTCTCAAGATTCTTAACACAGCCACAAGCTATCAGGTTTACTTGTCTTGTCTACTACTCGACTCATTTTCTTGGTAAATGTTTTGCCCCTTACGCGGACTTGGTGGCCTTTGAGTCGGGTATTGGGCCGAGGCCCAATAGGTTTTTGTGAAGTGAGAAAAATTTCCTTACACATATGATAATATATGTTATTATATATAAATACATCATACATATTCTACTAAAATAGTAAGTTAGTAACTATTAACATCATAAATATAATAATAATTTATTAATTTTAATGTGTTAGTTACATAATCCACATTAAAGCGCTCATTTAATTTTTATTTTTTAATTTAATTAATTTTTTATATTAATTTATCTACTAAAAAAAGAAAAGAGGAAAAAAATGGTCCTAGCTCATATATATCGTATCACACCGATAGCTAATGATCTAGTTTGAAAAAAGGATGGATCGAGATTTTTGGCCGTAACCCCCTCGGACCAGACCAATTACACTCCTAGATTCATCTTTCATTTTCAAACCTCATGATTTAATTTATAAAGAGTAATGCTAGAGTGCAATCAATAGACATTCTCTTTGAAAAAAATAGAATTTACTATTAAAAAAATAATTTTTTCATAGAAATCTCGTGCAAGTCTTACACACTCATTTAAGCATATAAATCTAAAACTTACATTAAAAAAAAATTATTTTTTTGACTGGTAGTCTATATTTTTTAAAAGAATGCATTAAACTTACACACACAAAAAAAAAAAAAAAAAAAAATTAAATCTAACATTACTCATTTGTAAATAAGTACTTATTAAAAAAAAAGTAAATCACTGTTGCCAACACAAAATTGATAATCACAGTATACCTTCGATATACAAAAAGAAATAGATATTTAGTAAAATATGAGAAATTGCTGGCTGATTAAATCATAATTGTCGAATTCAATCCAAACAATTACACAAAATAAAATATATATAAATTTTCTTTCCCTCCGTTCAGGAAAAAGGACAAATAGGTAAAATAAAATATTATTTTCACTCTCTCTCCAAACGTACAGTACACGGAACGTGAACTCACAGTCACACTATGGCCCCTAACACTCAACTCAATTTCTTTACTGCCACTAAACCAACCAGATTGCTAATAATAATATTACATTTATGAGAATAATAATTATGAGCCACACCAAGCCAAAGGCAAGCTCTCCTTTGGAATTTATTTAGATGGGCCCACTTTCTCGTACATTACCTGTCCTGTAAATTACCTAGTGTATTGGGGATATAAGGTTTAATAAGTGCCCTCTTACGGAAGACTCTTAACATTTGTTGGGTGAGAACGCCACCCGCGAGTTTGCCAAATCGTAGCTGACACGTGTCCCCTGTTGCTGTACGTTCCCAATAATTGACATAGATGATGATGTAGGCGCGAAGGCCAGACAGTAAGTTCCGGACGAGTCCACGGGAATAAGATAGTTCTTCGCCGGGAGCGACAGCGACTTCCCGCCCGAGAACCGGAACGACACCGTTGGAACTTGCACGGAGGTATGGGATGACAGATCGTAGCACGTGTCGAACAGAGATACGCCGCTCGTCGATTTCAGGTTCCGAGTTAACTTCACGAACGCGTCGCGGAGCGCGTTGTAGGCCTGGGTCTGCAATCGGGTTATGGCCGTACCTGAGTCGACGATGATCCCGCCGTCTCCTGACGCGTCCGTTTGAAATACCGAGGCCGGGATCGAGAGGGGCATACCTCCAACGCTCAGTCCGTCGAGTCCGATGAAGTAGAACGTGTCGACCTTTTCATTTTTAAGTATAGTGGTAGTGACCGAGTCAGCGGGTGGAGCCGAGTTGAACTCGAGAGTCGAGGACTTGCTCGAGTCACGGTCCACGAGGCAGTATGAGAACGACGACGCTTTGATCTGGTAGGGAAACGAGAGTGAACCCCCACCGAGTCCGAGTAATCCGGCTGCCGCAACGAACAAGCCCTCGTTGTCGTGGCCGCAGCCCAAAGCGATATTGTTCACTGAGCCAGAGCTCCCGAACGACACTGTCTCCGTCACCATGTTGCCAGTAGTGTACGATCCGTCGCCATAGGAGACCTCATAGAGACACTTTCCTGCGCTACAACCTTGAACCCGGACGGCCTGGCATTGCGGGGAAGCGCAGGAAAGAGGTTTGTAGGAGGAGGATGAAGTTGGGTCGAATATAGGATCCGATTGCTGGTAGCAGTCCGCACAGGGCTTACATTGGAGCCAGTTGATGTCGCTGCCAGTGTCGAGCACCATGTAGAAAGGCTTGGCGGGGGGTCCCACACCAATGCGCGAGAAGTACTCACCGCTGCCCTGGTTCGCTCCGGACACGATCGGAGTGGACAGATCCTCGGGGAGAAGCTCCTTCTCCACAGGTTTAAGGTCCGACTTCTTCACACCCTCAAGGGCGAGCTGGAGCTTGGTGGTGAGAGCTTCGACCCGGGCCGAGTCGCGCTCGAGTCGAGCAAGAACAAGGCTCTTGTAGTCTTTATGCGAGGACTTATAAAGTGACTCTCGTGGGAGAACCTGAACCGAGAAAGAAGAGGAATTACCGACCTGAGCTTGTAGCAGGGGCTCTTTTTGTTGAACCAAGGGCTTAACGGTTTCAGGGTCGAAGTTGAGGACTGCACGGGCTTGTTCGAGCGAGGCCGAGACGTCAAGAAATGTATAAGTAGTCTCGGGTAAGTCTCGAGAGAAAGCCAAAGGAAACAGGGAAATCACAGAAAAAGCAACGAAAATGGTGCAGAAGAAGAAACAGAGGTACGAGTTTGGAGCCATTTTTGAGGTCTGCTGCATAGAGCAGAACACAGAGGAGAGCAAAGGCAGAGAGGATTAGGTGAGAAGTTGGCCTTTTATAAATTTTTATTTATTTACCTCGCTTTCTCTCCGGACGTGGGGAGGATAAAAGACAAGGCCAAAATGGGCATCAACTAGTGGGAAAAGGGTGACTCGAATGCCGTATCGAGCGGTAAGTACGTAATATACGGCAGTGGCAATCAATTTTTCTCAGCTACGGCAACTCTTGGAAGTAGGATGGGATCTCAACTTTTTAAATTAAAATAAAAAGAATCCAAAATATTAAAAAATAAAAATACATTAAAATTTATATATTTCTTTATATATTGTTTGTATTATTCTAAGATATCTTTTGATTTAGTAGATGAGATGAGATAAAATAAATTAAAATAAAAAATAAAAAATAATTAAAATATTATTAAAATATTATTATTATTATTATTATTATTTTAAGATTTAAAAAAATTAAATTATTTATTTTATTAGCCTACTCAGTCTCCATATTACCATCTCTTGAAAATGAATCTTGATTTTCTTTCAGATCTTTAACCATCAACAAATAATCATTTTCAATAACAATTTTGGAGAAACCCAAATGGACATAAAGTTATAAGTCTCGTAGTAAAGCCATCAATTCAATAGTACCAAGAACCTCTACCTCATTTTCTATCTTACTAGCAGCTATAACCAACTTTCCTTGGTTATCTCTAAGAACAACACTTACACCAGCTTTTCTCAAGTAAAAAAAAAATGGCTCCATCAACGTTCAGCTTGAACAATCCCACTCTAGGTGGCTTCCAACAACACATGCTCTTTGCTATATTGCCTGATGAATTCATGAGATCTTTATGTGGTTTCTGCAAAGTAAAAGCATGATTAATAACCTAATGAGGCTCAATTAAGATTTTATCCATCTGCATTTTGTTTCTCCTGAACCACAGTCCCCAAGTTATAAGAAAGCACATAGAGAAGTCTGAATTGGTTCCTTTTCCCAGTACATATGTAACCAAAGCCAAGAAATCCATTTTTGAATTCATATTCTGCATAACAGGCACATAAGTCTTCCATTGATTCCTGATGGCAAGACAAAACTAAGGCATGTAAAATATCCTTTGGTGCTACCTTACATAAACAACAGCTATCCTCCATCTCAATTTTCTTCTAGATTATTAAGTCTAGGCAAAATATCTTTACAAGCTCTCCATGCAAAAGTCTTGATCTTTCTAGGGACTTGAATCTTCCAAAGCATTCTCCACAGTTAAGACTGATCTGTACACCTAGAGCTTTCCCTTGACTTCTTTTGCATTGTTCTTGAATGAATCGATAAGCATTTCAAACACTAACGACTCGTTTGGATAGTGAGATGAGATAAGATAAGTTGAATAAAATACTGTTAGAATATTATTTTTTAATATTATTATTGTTTTAGTATTTGAAAAAGTTGAATTGTTTATTATATTTTATATGAAAATTTAAAAAAACTGTAATGATGAGATGAGATGAGATGAGATTGTCTCTGTATCCAAACGAGCTAAAGTTTCTAATTTTTTCTTAAGTCCATTTCCATTTATTCTCGTACTAATTTGTTGACAGCATGATTTTTATAATATCAGCAACGACAATTGGATTAAAGAGACCTCTAATCTGCTTCATGGCCTTCCACCAGTATCTTGATCAATAAGTGTGTCCACTGTATCTTCCACATAACTTCCTTGCATAAAGTAAACCCATTGAGTAAAGTATTGGTCCCATTATCGTATGACACATGACATCAAACCTACGAAATACATTACTCCCAATAGAAAAGAGGGACAAAAGTCTTCATTTATGCCTAAAAATATGGAACAAGGCAAGTTGCATCTTCGCCACAAAGGCGAAACAGATTATTCTAGGAGGCCGAATCTACGAATCAAAGATGGTTTGGTGAGAAAAGCCAATGAGATTGTTGTTTAGAATATCTTCATTAATTTTTGTCTTTTTGTTTTTGTTTCTTTATAATTTGCATGATTTTCATTATCTCCTCTCACCGTAGCCGTAGAGTGCTGTCTAGAGTCTCTTCTTTATTAACTATTGTGAGCACAAGCTGTCATTATCGAGTTGATGTGTTTTTATTTTTTTATCACGGGATTTGAAGAAGGAGCTCCCGCTGGGACTCCTCTAGTGTATTTTGGATGTTTTTTTTTTTTGAATATTTTAAAATAATTTTTGAAAAATAAAAAATTTAAAATATTATTAAAAAAATACTTTCTTAATTACTAATTAAATGATGGGTATTTTGATAAAATTATTTATAAAAAATATTATTATTTTGTAAAAATATTCTCATTTTTAAATTTAATTATATAAAAATTTGTAAAAAAAAGATATTATATATCATTACTCCTTGAAGTAAGTGATGAGGCAAAATTAAAATAAATTTATATTATGTTATCTTTCACTTTTTATTACAAGATAAGAAAAGACAGCACTATAAATGAATGAAGTTTATAACATTTGTATTATATGGGTGCGATTGCGTTTGGATTTGGACTTCAAATTAATATAATTTTAAATTCAAGATTTTAAATGAATTAAACTTTTATTTGTTTTTAGTGAAAATTTAAATCCGAATTTTTTAATATATGTTCCAAAAACAGAAAATTTGGACTATAAAATCCTTGATTCAAATAATTTTCTTCAAATATTGGCATCCAAACATTTTATTATTATTATTATTATTATTATTTTATTTTATAGAATTATAGCTTTCCAGTCAGTGGGGACATGGGGATTGCAAGATTGGTCTCTTTTATGTGTACCAATTTAAGAAGCAAGAGTTCTGTATGTGTGTAAACACAAGACACGCTAGTGGAACCCAAAAAGTCTAAAAGCATATCATTTAAATCAGACAAATATCTTGCCCTGTTTTTTAACAACTTGGTTCTCTCAATCAGCAGTCACTTGAAAAGAGTTTTGGCTTATATTCTTGAAACATTTTAGAGTTATCTTAAATAGATTCACTTTTGTGTATTTATTTATTTATTTTTATGTATTTCACTGATGTGTTTGATCAAAATAATTATTTTATATTAAAAAAATGATCCAGCCAATCACATTAATAGAGTACACAAAGAACACATAAAAGTGATTGCACATAAAAAATAAAAATTTATTTTTTCATTTGAAACAATCTTGTCCATTCATTTTTTAAAGAGGATGTATCCGATTAAATTTAATAATAAAAGGGTTCCATAGCTACGTTAATCTGTCAAAAGAAACCGATGTGATCAATAGAAATGCCTCAGCAATTGTAAATAAAAATTGAAGTTGTAGAATGTGGATGATGGGCACCTACTCACCCAAGTCACATTAAGCTCAATTTCGATGTGGCTAAACGAGAAGAACTTCAGATGCTTGCAACAAGTTTTCCATGATAAAAAGAGGAGACTTGGCATGGACATTGGACAATTTGATCATAGAAGACGATTCACTTGACATCATCGCAGTTATTCATAAAATTCATATAATGATAGAGTAGAAAATATCGTCCTTTTTCTCATTCGTGATCATCGTGGTAAAGTGGTAGTGGGTTTTTCTCATTACTATGGGCATGCGACGAATACTATAGTTGAATGTCGGGTTTTATTGGATGGGCTACGGTTGTGTCAATCGCTTGGTTTGAGAGATTTATTAGTAGAATTTGATTCAAGTGTTGTGATGGGTTGGTTAGCTTTTAGGATATATAAATATTGGTTTCTTTGAGATTTTTGGAAGGAAATTAAAGAGATTGTTAGTTTGCTAAATATTCGATTTAGATATAATTTTAGAGAGGCTAATATGGCATCGGATCTTTTGGCAAAAGAAGGCATGCAAGGAAAAGTTTCAGATTTTATGAGTGAAGAGTTTATGCAGGAACGACTTCGGGACATCTTGAGACTTGTCCTTATTTAAGGTTTTGATGTATTGTACAGGAAAGTTATGTGAATGGTTTTCCTCCACCTCAGTGAGGATTTAATAAGAGGCTAGACCTCGGTTTTTATTATTAAAAAAAAAAAAATCCTCATTTGTAAGGACATTCAAGATATGCAAAAGTATCGTTGTCATTGCGAACAACGTTGTATCTAACAAACATTATATATGCATCCTCAGAGTTTGGACAAGTTCCATAAATGGTAGTTGCAGAATTTAAGTAGTTTTGACACTTTATTTGGCATGCTTAGCCTTGCATTTGTATAGCAACCATACTAGGAGAAAACAAAATGAGTCTGGCCAACATTACCAAATGAGTCAGAAAAATGAGTCAGAAAATCTTACGTATTAATAAGAAATTTTGTACGAAAGGGTGAGGATGAATTTGCGCAAGTACTTTTCCTATTCAAGGATTTATGAATAGTAAGGGACCTTGCTACACTGTGTCCCTTATGAGATGTAGGACCTATGCAAGGAGAGAAGGGACCTTGCTACACTGTATCTTATGGATACTTGACTTTTTTCTGTTGCTGGTTTGATCTTCCAAGAGGGAACAGGAAGGTGGGTTTTTCTATTAACTAGTCAAAATGTTGAAAATTGAAATAAATGCTCATATATAGTTGCAGAGTCAGTGGCAGCACTTAAAGCAGTATTCTTGTGCAAGCAATTAAATCTGTCAAGAGTCGTGCTTGAAGGGGATGCGATAGGCATAGACCTCAATAGAGAGATAAGGGACTGGAGTTCGGCAAGTTTGATCATTCAAGACATCAGAGGAGAATTCCAGAGCATGCCTAGTTGGTCTGTAAATCACATTCTTAGAGCCTATACTTATATGGCCCATTGTCTAGTAAAGGATGCATTAAAACTCTCTGAGAAGAGCATCTCTTTGGAGGGAGTCCTTCGTTGTATCCAACACTTGCTAAATTAAGGAGAAACAAGCTTGATTACTCAAAAAAAAAAAAAAAAAAATTAGATACCGTTTGGTTATACAGATGAGATGAAATAAGATAAAAAATTTATGAATAATAAAGAGATAATTTGTTAATAGTAATGAAATTTTTTGAGTTAAGATTTTTATGAAGTTTTGAAAAATGAGAGAGAAAAAATTGAATAAAAAAAATTATAAAATTAAAAGAAGGTCAAAATATAATTTTTGTTCTGGAATTTGAAAATTTTGAATTTCATTTTTGTGTTTTGTTTTGAAGTTTGAGAAAATTGTAATAATTAGGTATTGATTTGATGAAAAAGTTAAAATTTGAAAATTTAAAATTAGTATTTGGATGATGAGATGATATGAGATGAGATGGCTTCAAATATTTGTGAAACCAAACCAAACCTTAAAATGCATATCTTTTTCTTAGCAATAGTTTGGTAATTTGCAGAAACTTTGTAGTTGTGCATTTACTTTTTATTGCATTAAGCATATTCATAAGTAATTTGTTAATTATAAAAAAGTAATATGTGCATTTGTGGTATTATAATATTATTATTATAAATATTATTTTATATATTATATAATACTATATATAATATTTCTTGAGTAATGATACATGTAAAACCCTTTTTATAATCATTTATACAACTATATTTTAAAATGAGGAAATTTTGTAGAAAGTGGCGTTACTTTTATAAGTTATTTTACAAAAATGTTTCTTATTTAAAACATAGTTGTACAAATGATTGTAAAAAAGTTTGTATGTATATCATTTTCCATATTTGTAAAGAAAAATGATATTTACAGTCATAGAGTATGTAAGCACGCCACACTCTTTTTTAAAAAAGTGAGTAAATATAATACCTATATGGAAAAATTAATATTTTAATGATAGATCCCACTCTTTTTTCAAAAGGAGTGCGCAACGCTTGTATAATCTATGATTGTTTCTAGCATTGCATAAGACCCTGAGGTCGCACAGAGGGTTCTAAAGAATGTGAGTTTTCATCCGTTCTAAGCCCCTGTTATAACCGAAGTTCCACACGTCATCGCGAACACCACAGACAAATGACAACTCCTCCCGCAGACTACAGATGGTAGCTTCATGAGCTTCTAGAACCCACTTGGTTTCTTCCTGGGCGGTCTTCGCTTCTCTCATTCGCTTCCTTTCCCCCTTCAGGGTTTCCCTTTTCTTCGTCAGAGACTCATTGGCATCTTCAACTCGCTTCGTCAGCCATTTGTTCGTATGGCTGTCAAAGTCCCGCTGTTGGCGCAACTCTCGATTCTCGACTTGCAGCCGCTCAAGCTCTAACTGGTAGTTGTCAAGAGACTGTTGCAACACCTCCCTTGCCTCATAAGCAAGTAAGGACTCAATGTGAAGAGCGCCAACTTCGCCCTTGGATCTTATCAAGTCGGCAAGGGCTTCCTCGGCTTCTTCCTTCTAATTCCACTCCTTCGTCGCACAATCTAAGGCCAATTGCACAAGCGAACAAAGTGCCTGGTTCTCATTCATCACCTCCTCTTGGCCGTCCACCATGAAGGCCACCAAATGCTCCAACCCTTGTCATGCAAGTCAAAATCAAGATCAAGAAAGGAAACAAACAAATAGTCTGAGGAGTTTGTAAGCTAAGGCTTTACCCTTGTGAATAGTCTCTTGAGGCCACTCTCCATCTTGCAGATTCGGTCGGTGTGGCCTGCCAAGCCGTCGTCCGAAGATCTGCCGAAACTTCTTCGACGATCTCCTCACCTTCCCCCTTGTCAGGAACCCCAGGTGTCATCGCCTCCTCGGCCAAAACAACAGTCCCCGCTACTTCGACATCATTGGAGGAAACAACCTCAACCACATGAGTAGCTTTGGCAACAATGCCTTGGACCGAAGACACGACATGAGGAGGATTCGCTACCATCGCCATCTTCTTGGGCACTAACGGTTCGAGCCGAATAACGAGCACCATAACAGACGAACCCCGGTGGGGAATGGGAACATTGTCAGAATCAAATCTAACGGGGGAGATCATTTGGAACTTCTTTCCTTTCCCCTCTACCGGTGGGCTAGGAGAGTGACTAGGGGCACGTGATGTGACCAGATTTATTGGGAAGCCCACGTCGAAACGCAAGTTGTCTAGGGGGCAAGAGATCGATGAAGGTTGTCCTCGATCAACAGAGCCTCCACTCATGCTCTAATGACTTTGAGCCTAAGTGCCTCCTCCGGGGTCGATTTAGGGTGGTGGTTTGTGTCCCCGTCAACGGTGTCCCATATAGTGTATATAGGAAACCGACGTTTTAGGGCCTGTCCGACTGGGAACTCTCATCTATCGCTTGACAAGAAGAAGAATCAACGGTTGTACCCCTTCACGACAGTGTGCCGAGCCTCCAACCAAACCAACTCCTAGACCGATTAGAAGCCATAGAGATGTCAGCCCTTTCTCAAAATGTTGTGGGTAATGAAGAACTTGCGCGATGTGAGGTTCGGGAAGTTTGACCCGGCCTCCTCCAATATACGACGCCAGATGAAGTCGTAGAAAATAAGAATCCTCCACGAGCTGGGAGGAAGCTAGGCAGGTGCCAACTCGAAAAAGGCCAAGACTTCTTACATTGGTCGACAAAAGAGCAGCCTAAAGCTGTAGGAGAATATGGCGGGGTATATTGCGACCTTGGTGCCAAAGCCCTCGGAGTCCACTGCCCCTTCGGTGGAGGAAGACACCATGAACTCCACTTATAATGGACCCTATAGGTCCCCTTCAACAACTCCAGTTTGACAGGAGTCACCACCGATCGCCACGTAAATCCAAGGAATTCCTCTGGGGTGGGCACCACCATGGCCAACGGTAGCCCAAGCATCGCCAGAGGACCCAACCTATCCAGAAGGGTGTGAAGCTTTCTTCGGAGCCATGAGAGATCATGGGGAAAGCAAATGAATTTTGAGAGAAAACTGAAAGAAAACAAAGAAACGAAGGACTCAAGCGGCAAACAAGGAACACAGAGAGCAAAACAAAAGAAAGAATGAGTGAAATGAACTTTCGCAAGGTAGGGAGGGTCCTTAGATAGGCGAGATTGACGTTTGAACTCCTGAGGCAACATAACTCCACATGTCTCCCAAGGTACCAAAATCCCTCGACTGTCGCAACTTCCATAGAGTGTATCTCCTGAAATAATGTGGGAAATAAATGATTGTCTAACACGAGGTCATGATGAAAGAATCGAAGGTACGCCATTCAATACGAAGCGTAACCGTTGCAATCCAACCACATAAATGAAAGACAAACCGTTGCTCGGCTCAGAACAAAAAAGGTCGGGTAGTCTTCCAGAGCAAAGGTTAAAAGAATGAAGAAAGAACTCCCCTCGGACTTGGCTAGATAATTGTAGGGGGACCTTCCCCACTTCACAAAGCCCACTGGGCCTCAGCCTAATGCCTAACCCAAGGGTCACCAGGACCGTATAGGGAGCAAGGTGTCAATCAAGGAAATGAGTAGAGTAATCGATAGGACAGGTCAACCTGACATCTCACGACCACGTTCTGAACCTGGGAACTTGCATAGGACCCAGCGGAAAATGCAGAAGACCCTTGATCTATTGACATTAGAAAGAGATAAAAGTAAGGTCTGAAAACCACGCCGCATTAATAGTGCCACTTCTAAGCTACATGCCACATTTAGGGTGCCGTCATAGAGCCACGCCGCATTAAAAGATTCTGACAGCAGAAACAGTAGGAAAGGCATAAACTCTGTGAAGACAAACACGATCTGCACCTCTCCTAACCTACTATATAAATAACGAGCTTGAGGTTCAAGAAAACTCTCTGATCCTTGGATTCTTTCACTTATTTTCAAACTTTCAAGAGAATTTACTAACTTTGGCATTAGAGACTCCCCAACCCCAAGGCTGCCCTCTCTTAGCCGTCTTCCATCATATCATTTGCAAGCCCATTTCTAAAGATCTAAGTTGTCGGAGCCTGGGTTAAAGGTATGCAAAATACGACGTTAACAATAATGATAGGTTTACTACTTTCTACTGCCCATTTACTATTTTTTTTATTAGGATGGATATTTCACTTTTTTTTACAAGATAAGATAAGACAGCACTATAAATGAATTAAATTTAGAACATTTGTATTATATGGGTGCAATTGCGTTTGGATTTGGATTTCAAATTAATATAATTTTAAATTCAGGAATCTAATTCTTTTTTATATATGTTCCAAAAACAGAAAATTTGACCTATAAAATCCTAGATTCAAATCATTTTCTTCAAATATTGGCCAAACATTATTTTCTTGTTATAGAATTATAGATTCCAATCAGTGGGGACATGGGGATTGCAAGATTGATCTCTTTTCTGTGTACCAATTTAAAAAGCAAGAGTTCTTTATGTGTGTAAACACAAGACACGCTCTAGGAACCCAAAAAGTCAAAAAGACATCATTTAAATCAGACAAATATGTTTGCCCTCTTTTTTAACAACTTGGTTCTCTCAATCAGCCGTCACTTGAAAAGAGTTTTGGCTTATATTCTTATAAAACTTTAGTTCCCTGCCGTTATTTTTGCCTTTTTTTTTTTTTTTCACGTACTTTATTAATTTTATTAGTTAAAATAATTATTTTATATTAAAAAAAATCGATATAACAGAAATCTTTATTACTGGACATTCTTCAACAAAAAGTCTAAAAAAGAGACATTTGAGGTGTGCTGGGACTGATCTGTTGCTCTCTGTTCCTATATAGTTGCCTTAAAAGGGTGGTGAATTTGCATGCTCTGATAATGTAGTGATTAGGACCAAGTAAATTGGCACTTATTTCAACTATAATTTTAGAAAAAAATATTATTTATCATCATCTCTGATCAGGTGGTATTAAATACTTAAAAAATAAGCAAAAAATAATACATAATTTACCAATATTTGATACCATTTTAAAAGATTATATTGAGGGCCTATTTGTTAATAAAATTATCTCATCTCATCATTATATTTTTTTTAAATATTTTTAAAAATATAATAAATAATTTAATTTTTTTAAATTTTAAAATAATAATAATATTAAAAATAATATTTTTATAATATTTTATTCAATTAATCTAATATCATCTCATCTTATCTTATTAAAAATAAATTAATTATAAATAATCCTTTGTACGAGGAGGGGATAGACATCGACTCTTCTACAGTAATGATTAATTAAAAAAATAAAAGATTGGAAAGGAGCTGAGATAGCTTTTAGACGTATAATCATTTGAAAGAGGGAAAGGGTTTGGGCTGTGGTGGGGCAAGCTGTATTATCAACTGACTACTCCAGCATCAATTCTGTTAGTTTCTTGAGTATGTGATTAACATAACTTGCACGCCTTTGAATCCTTTCTGTGATTAAGATGGATGAAAGGTACCACACTTTGAAAAGCTAATGCGCTCTCTCTGAGCGAATGCTTTGGATTTTCTCTATCAACCAAATCAACTTTGTTAAATTATTAGCACAGTGATAAAATCATAAAGCGCGCTTCTAATAATTGCGTCGGTGTGTCTCGATTGTGAGCGTCCCAATCATATAGATACTTCAATGTTTTGTTTTGTTTTTGTTTTTTTTTTAACCAAGTTAATATCATTAAACTAAAAAAATGATATATGAGGAGGGGGTAGGGTTCTCTAACAATCGCTCCAAAAAGTAATAAAAAATAGTGTAAAGTGGTGAACGAGTTTATTTGAAACCAATTTCTTGGACCCTGCCTATGTCTTACGAAAGGACGCCGTATTATAAAAAGACGAAAATATGTTCTAAAAAAAGCGAACAATGGAACTACCGCTGGAAACGATAAAAGTGGCGGGTGCACTATCACATATAGGGTAGCAGCCAGAATCTAGGCTGAGTCACGGGCAATGGGTCAACACATGAGGTGAACAGACGAGCAGATTTGAAGGACCTGAGGCCTCTGAAGCCGGTGGGGCCGCGCGTGGCCGCCAATGTCGCTCTAGAACGTGGTTGCAACTGAAAAACCTGCACGGCAGGTGCCGCACGTGCGCTGAACTCGCCGAGTAGAAATGCTTTTTTTTCGTGAACATGAAGATCAGCGACCAGAGAGGCTGAACCGGCGTCACATGTTGGTCGAAGGTTGCTGGAAAGTAGTAGATCGGCAAGGATCGGTGCTAAGGAAAGAAAACAATGGAAAAACCTAAGAAAAAAAGACAAATAGAAAAGCATAAAAATAAAAAAAGTCTCTGGGGCTGGTTAGGAGAGGAAGTGGTCTGAGCCTAAACTCCGAACCCCTTTAGGCTCCGACCACTTCCGCCCGTGAAAACGAGAGAAAAGTTGATTTGGAAATTTCAGAGAAAAAGAGAAGAAGGAGAGAGAGAGAGTTCAGCTCTATAGGAACATTTCCTTTTGGATTTTAACTCTTTTGATGCCAAAGTAAGTTGTATTTGGCCTACACTACACATGGATACTTCAATGTTTTCATCAACGGGTTAGATATTATGTATTAATAAGAAATCTTGCACAAAAGGGTGAGGATGAATTTGACTAAGTACTTTTCCTATTTAAGGATTTATTCTTTTTATTTGAGATGAAGGACCTATGCAAGGAGAGTAGGGCCTTGCTACACTGTGTCTGATGGATATTTGACTTTTTGTTGTTGTTGATTTGATCTTCCTCAGGTCTCGTTTGGTTATGCAGTTCAGATTAGATGAAGTTTTATTAAAAGTTGAATAAAATATTATTATAAGATTATTTTTTAATATTATTTTTGTTTTAAGATTTGGAAACGTTAAATTGTTTATTATATTTTGTATGAGAATTTGAAAATTTTATAATGATTATATGAGATGGGATGAGATAAATAGTTTGATTTTGTGTAACCAAATAACCTTCAATATGTTGAAAATTGAAATACATGCTCATATATAGTTACCTAATAAATAATTTAGGTCTTGTTTGATTATATAAATGAGATGAGATAAGATGAAAAATTTATGAATAATAGTGAGATAATTTATAAATAGTAATGAAATTATTTGAGTTAAGACTTTATGAAGTTTTGAAAAAAGAGAGAGAAAGTTTAATAAAAAAAATTATAAAGTTAAAAGAATGTTAGATTATG
>QEOT01004156.1:12701-62949 GCA_003123785.1 Pterocarya stenoptera
TCCAAACAACAACCCACCAATAATGTAGTGACACCTAGGCTTTCTACCACAACAATCTTGTGGATGCACTACATCAGATTGGAATAAAATTTGCCATCGTTGCCCACTCTAGTTTTCACTTTCGCACCCCTCTGGTTTGCCCTTCCCCTCTCGCACGGAACACATCCCAACGGAATCAAAAAAGGCGGATTGGAACTCTCTCTAGAAAGGCGGATTCTACAGTTAAAAAATTTGAAAAATGAAGTTCAGATGTTGCAAATCTCTTGAGAATCAAACCGGCGCCATGAGTTGGGTTTATACTACTTCATGCAAATTCTTTTGACTAATGCTATGTGGATTGATTTGGTGAATAATGGGTTGATGGATTGAAAGGAATGTAATTGAAAGTAGTTACTTCATGTGAGTTTATTTATTTTTTTAATGTATCCTGAGTGGTTGGAATTTGGGAATCTTACATGAGAAACCCCAAATACCAGACATAATGAAAATAAATGAGAGAGACCATTTTTCCTGTTTCGTTTTCACATCAATCTTTGCTCCGCTTTCTCTTGCTGCGTATCGTTGGCCTGTTGATTTTGCTGCTGCTATTTCCTTTCAAACTCCTTTGTTTGTTTCGCATTGTCAAGCATACTTTTGCATCTGGATTGCTTTGAGACGGGTGCAAAAGGGCAGATCGCGGGAGGACACTGAGAAAACCAAAGGGGGGTGCTAAAAGGCATTCCAACCTTCACAAAATTTCTCAACCAAGAAAGCAATATTCTCTGCTGCTCCTCTAGAGATAGGGTGAGGTTAGGGGGATTCAGTGGAAGAGGGAGAGGGGAAGGGAATTTTTTCACGTTTTTAACAACGTTATCAGCGTTCCTTTTCTTTTCTAGTAGTTTTTTATTCTGACTTTTTCTCTCTTTCTTTGTCAATGAAAGTGAAGTGGTCGGGGATTATGGCAGTGGCAGACGAGTGGTGGTGGACTGGTGGAGGTGAACTGCTGGGGAATGAAGGACTGCTCGACGGTGAAACTGGAAGCAGAGCTCTGTTCCTATCGTGAAGCACCCTCTGGTTTCCTATCTCTTGTTTGCCCTTTTCTTTGCCATGTGAACGAGTGTAACTTGAGCTTGGCGTAATTTCAGAGGTGGCAGCATGTAAGTAGAAGGCTGTTATTTGAGAAAAAATGGCCCGACCGCTTAAAAGCGGTTCTGTTGTACTTTTTGTTGTTATAGTTTTTATTAATTTTTATTAATTTCGTTTTCATCCTCAATAGTATGGTGGGATGACGCTCATTTCATGTGGTGATCCTTGGTAGTGGTGGCTACAATGCTCATGCATGGTTTGTTTAATGATAAATTATTAGAAGTAAAGAAGGTAAGCGTTTACATGGTTTAGTACCGAGACTTACGTCTATTG
This sequence comes from Pterocarya stenoptera, assembly GCA_003123785.1. NCBI lineage: Eukaryota > Viridiplantae > Streptophyta > Magnoliopsida > Fagales > Juglandaceae > Pterocarya > Pterocarya stenoptera. Next base: position 14,100 of record QEOT01004156.1, read on the forward strand.
GTGTTGGATGCAAAATCTACTATGAATAGAGTTTAATACAAGCTCTCCTGCCTCCTAGAACTCTCTACAATAACTTCCGTAGAGTTCTCTAAAAAACAAAAAGCAATCTCGAAGCACTCTGATTCTTCTTTCTTTATTGGCATCGTTTATTTTCACAACACTTATTAATTTATTTTATCTCATCTAATCTAATCATTATAATTTTTTCAAATTCTCATATAAAATAAAATAAACAATTCAAAATTTTTAAATCTCAAAATAATAATAATAATAATTATAAATATATATATTTTAAAAATATTTTATTCAATTTTTAACTTTTATCTCAATTTATCTCATCTTATTTACAATAACAAACGAGTTTTTGTTGTGAAAAAAAATTAAGTTAAACTGAGCTGAATTCTTTATTAATAGTAGTGAGTTGAGATGGTTGAGTGAGTTTTGTGAAACCTACTTAAAATGAGTTTAAAAAGTATTTAAATATTAAGATAAATTTAGACATATTTATAAGAAGTAGTAAAATAATTTAGTTACACAATTAAAAAGTATTGTTCATCTAACACCTTTATCCCCCTTCCCGTGCCGAACCTGCAAGCTAGAGGAAAAAAATCAAAAGCAAATAACAAAAGCCGCACTTAAAGTAGGTTCATGTGGGTTTGTAGGGGGTGTACAATAATCTGAAAACTAAATTTTATCATGTGTGAGGCCAACCAATAATCTCAACTTTGAACTACGCTCGAAAGAGAATGAAACATGTGTTTAGATGTTCAAATCACTTTAAAAATCAAGTTCAATAAGCTGAATTATGCATCCAAACGAGGCTAGAAGACTAGAAGTCGATCCCAGCCCCAAAGGAAGCATAAGAAAGTAGATCCCTTTTTTTGTTGCTTTCTTTTTCTCTTTTAAGTCCCTTCCACTTACCTTAATCTTATCCTCCAGCCTTTTGTCTAATCATCGTTTTATGTCTAATCAAGAGCCATATAGCTGACAACTATTCTGTTCTCTTTTTTACACGGCTACATATCGGACATTCAATCCTAAGTTGGCTCTTGGTGGTTTTTTATTTCTCTTTTTTTCTTTTTGAAATCGGCTCTTGGCGGGTTTAAAGTTTGCTTACAAATTTATAACACCCAAGTAGTAAATCTCAAAAGTCAAGTAAAAACCTCGATCACTTTTGCAACCTCTCTTCTATAAATTGATTAGTAATTTGCATTAGGTGCTGGGGAAACCACTTATGTAATTTTAAGCCTCAGTATTTCATCTATGAGAATGCATTGAGGGTGGTTTGTTTTTTGAACTCATTTTATCTAATCATTATAACCTTTTCAAATATTTGTATAATAAAAAATAATTTAATTTTTTTAAATTTTAAAATAAAAATAATATTAAAAATTTATATTATAATAATATTTTATTTAATTTTTAATTTTTATCTCGTCGCATCTCTTTTATATACATATATATATATATATATATATATAAAGTGGATAGATCAAAAGATACTTTTCAAAATTCGAGCATGTTTTCTACTCACGACTTCTCATTGTACTTGGACAAAATATGGCTAAATTGTACATGATCTATTTTCGCCGCGCATTTGTATTCATGATCTAGATGTCGCATTTTGGCGGTAGATTTAACAAAGAACAAAATATATCGAAAGTAGGTAAATTTCTTTTGTTTTTATTAATCTAACAAGTAACAAGTAGTCTATTTCGTTATTAATTAAACAAGTTGTCGACATTTAATTGAGTAGGTGGGCAATTTATTTTCTTATGCTCAAATTTCAATTTCTGATTTTACGGCTTTGGAATTTTTTTTTTTTTAAAGAATATTTTCAATTAAGGGTAACAATATGTCACATGGTGCATAAGTCTAACTTGGGTATTGAACCAGGTCACGCACTAGGTTGACCAACCGGATCAGGATTCAGCCAAATTATTTTATTATTTTTTAAATAATTAAAAAATAAAAGAAAAATTCTTTTTCTTTCTCAAAGCTTGTCCTTTATTGTTTAATAAATGTATGAATTATTTGGAATTGAATTATGGGCCATAGCTATAGTTATAAAATTCTTAATTATTGTTTCTTATAAGTTTTATTATATGATAGGTCATATAAATATATGAGTTATTTAGACTTGAATTATAGCTATTAGTTATAAAAAATTTAATTATTGTTTTTCATGAATTTTTTTTTTTTATGGTAGGTTGGAGAAATGGAGAGATGGAGTTTTTAGCAGCTTTCAATTAGAGAGAGTAATTGTATCACTTTCAAATTAAATTATACTAAGTAAATATTTGGTATATTATCCATACTGATTTTAAAATAAAATTTTTCTACTCATTTTAATCTACAAATTAAGCTAATAGGACAGCTCTTATAAAAAAGTAACTTTGGTAATATTAAGCATAAGAGCGAAAACGTAATCCGTCCTTCGTTCATATTATTATTTCTGATGTAATAATATAATTAGGGTGGCTCAACAACCATAGTTGGGAGCTTCCCCAATATATTTCATGTGTATTTTTTTTAAACTTTTTTTCACATATATTTTTCAACACCTTTAATTTATTTTAAAAAGAATTTAGAACATTATTAAACAATATTTCCTTAATTATTAAGTAAAAAGAAATCCCAATAGAAGCCTCTAGCAGGAAAACTAACATTTTCCATATAATTATTAAGAATTTGTACACTCTAATACTATATTTAAAATATTCGTAATTTCTCATGATGTATTTATTTTTGTAGGAAAACAGTTGGAGTTGCTTTAGGTTGTGTTTGTTTGTTGAACCAAACTCAATCTATCTCAATTTATCTCAAATCAATCATTGATAAAATTCATAATTTTTTTAATTTTTTATAAAAAAAAATTAAACTCATCTCAATTTATTTTATACATTTTAACTTAAAAAGTTAAACTCATCTTAATATAATAGGTTGTTTTTCCAAACTCTATAAGAGCATTAGGTCGTTGGCACTGGACTCATCAAATGAGTGACATTTTCAAAATTTGATGGATTTGTGTTTAAAATCACTGCATTGGATTCAAAGTACACTAAAATCTTCAACTTTGAGCTACATCTATTTAGGTTCATCTCCAATTTGAAGACTAACTGTTCACACTCTACATTAACCATTATTTTATTTACTTAAATTATTGTTTTCCAATTTTGAGCCACAATATATTTAAGTATCAAAATAATTATTAATTAACATATAGTTAGTGTAATTATAAAATATGAAAAAGATAAATTAAAAATATGATTATTAAAAAAATATTATATTATTATTTTGACTAATCTAATGTTTAATCTAATGTGGAGTTATGGTTATGGAGGTTTTGGATTTGAATAATGTTATTATGTCTCATCAATTTGTCTCATTTTTTTAAAAACTTTTTTCTTAATGATTAAGAAATTGATTATTAATGTATTTATATTATTTTATTTTTTCAAAATATTTAAAAAATATTTTTTAAAAAAAGTAAAAATAAAAAATTAAAAAAAAAAAAAGAAGAAGAAAAATACAATTTATACTTGACACACAAAGCGGGCACCTTTTTTTTTTTTTTTTTCTAAAAAAGTTAATTTCATTAACACAAAGCGGGCACCTGCAGCGGCAAAATAGTACCATTATTTAAATTTATGAAAAATATATATTTGTTTATCAAAATAAATTTAATTGAACCAATGTCAATATTCTAAAGAAGAAGTGATATATGTGCAGATGTAGGTCTTACCTGCAAGATTCCATAGTGGCCGTGATCCATGTGTAAAAATGAACGCACTGCTCTGGTGGGTCTCATGACACTTACTTTTGGCATTTGTTGACTCATTTTTTTTTTTTGTCCTATTTTTGTTTTTATTCACACTCTATATTTCATATTTTTTAATATTTTTCTAAAAAAAAATTTTGAATTTATTTTTTTAAAACTATTTTAAATTTTTTATTCACTATTCATATAAAAAATATTTGATAAAAAAATTAAAAATTAAAAAAAGGTAAAGTATGTACTGTGATAAATAATAAGAGATTGTGAAGATTATTTATTTGTTTTTAATTGACTGTACTGCTTTTTCCTTTGATATTCTCGATCCACCCTCTTTATAGAGTATTATTGTAGTCTTTGATTTAGGTGCAGTTTAGATAATAGGTTGAAATCAGATGAATCAAGACAAAAATTAAAAATAAAATAAAATATTATTTAAAAATTATTATTATTTTAAAATTTTAAAAAAATTAAATTATTTATTATATTTTATATAAAAAAATTAAAAAATTTTAATAATAAAATAAGATGAAATGAAAAAAAATATTATTGTAGTGCCTATCTGATCGACTTTCGTAATTTGGTACACCGACAATTTCTAATACCACAATTTTATCTTAGAAAAATGCTACGTCCACCGAATGTTGTGTCCCTCCCGATTGAGTCCTGACAAGAAAATTTTTTTTTAATTAGTGATTAAGAATTTTTTTGTTTAGTGATGTGATTATTTTGTTTTTAAAAAATGTTTAAGAATATAAAACTAATAATGAAAAAAAATTAAAAAATACTTGTTATTCTTATCGGGACGCTCCCGTGCTAGATCGTCGGTAGATGTAGCACTGCTCTTTATCCTCATCTCCTTGACTTTTCAATTGCTCGTTGATTTGATGGGGTAGACTATTGTTGTCAACGCTTGCATGACCTGCGACGACTTGACCACCTACCCAATTTTAATTTTAGATTGTCAAGATTAAATTATAAAAACAATGTTAATATAATTTAAAAAATAATTAAATTTTATATAAATAATTTGTATTCGACTAATTAAAAATTTTTAATTTAGACTTTGAGTTATAATAATTTTAAAAATAATTTTTAATGTTGGAGAGTAACTATTCACCTATTAAATTTATATTTTATTCACAAATAATCAATAAAATTTTATTAAGGTTTTTTTTTTAAGTTTAGTAAACAAGGTTATAATATGTCCACATTGTTCAAGAATTTTTTTTTTTGTAAACAAGGTTATATTACCTTGGATAATTAGGTTGATTTAAAAATTAAAAATTAAAATACACAACAGTCAAATTCATGGACAAAACTATGGGCAAACTAGCAATTCTTTTTAATTATATACTATATCCTCTAATTTATACTATTCTCTTTTTCTTCTTGACGTGCAACCTAGTTTATTAAATAAATTAAAAAGATAAACATAAAAGGAGAGAGAAATCTAAGATTTTAATCTTTTCACTTTTTATATTTTCAAGCACCATTTTATTCATGTATGTTTGAGATTGCGGTAGGAAATATAAGATATAGTTTATATCTTTTGGGTTTATAATTTATAGCTTAAATTATACCATTAAAAAGTTATTTACTGTTTGGTAACCATAATACCATATGGTCAAAGCATTTCAAACATGTTACATTTGTTTGAGAAAAATTTAAAAAGTATTTTTTGAGGTAGGAATGACTATTATTTGATTTTCCAAAGATTATGACCATATTTTTGAAAAATTAAAGTTGTAATTATCTAAAAGTTATATGAGTATTTTAGCCTATTGACAGTTTTTTTTTAAATTAAATTATGTTTACACTATCTAGAAAAATACATAGTTTTTAACTTATTTGAGATTAAAAAGTATTTTAATATGTAACCTCCAAAAAACTTAATTTTTATATTAAAGAGCTTTTAAGACTATTTAAATATTTGTTAAGACTCTTAACAAAATCTCAAACAGACCTTTTAATTTAAGAAGATTTTCCCAACCCACGGATTAAGAGGAAAGCCTTATGGTGTATACTATAAGAGCATCCCTATTAAATTCTCATAAAATTTCTTATAATTTAGTTAAAAAATGCATTCTCTAAAATTTTTTTCTAAATTTTATTCATCTTTAAAAAATTTTCTATATTCCATTCCCCATCTCTATCTCTATTATATTAAAATAATATTTCTTTATTCTTTCTTCATTATTTTTTTTCTCTCACTTCCATTTACAAATTTAACTACTCAATATTTTTTCTTATGTTTTGAACTATTACTCTAATGAATATTTTAAATAGAATTTAAATTATTTTTAATATTTTTTAAATTATTTTTTTAATATTTTCAGAGTTATTTAAATTATTTTTAAAACTATTATTTAAAATTATAACAAATATGAGTAGGAGAGAAAGTGTAGATGATTAGAAGAAGAATTAATTTAATTAAAATAAATAAAATATTGATAAAAGTGATTTAGAAAATGAATAGTGGTTGCCCACAATTTCCTAAATATTTCTCCTAAAATGGAGAATTCAATAGAGAGGAACTTTTAAAGAAAACTTTATAATTATCCCTAAATTATAAGAATATATGGAATATGGAGACTCTAATGAGGTTGCTCTAGGGACGATAAATAAAATTTTTTCCTATTTAAAACAAAAACTTCTAACAAGTCTACTCATTAAAAAGAAGGAATGCTTAAATTTATTTGGATAATGAGTTGATCTTAACTTAATTTATCTAATTATTATAATTTTATCAAATTTTTAAATAAAATATAATAAATAATTTAAAATTTATAAAATTTTAAATTAAATTAATATTATAATAATATTTTATTAAACTTTTATTTCATTTCTATCATTATCCAAACTATTCAATAGAGTAGGAGGAAAATAGTCATTAGCGAATGGAATGAAAGGTGAATTTTACAAAATTTGGATAATTGATCAAATAAGAAAGAAGATTGATTATTTAGTTAAGAGTCGTGCTCTACATAGAAATCTCATATTATGCACATCATAAAAATATGTAATTTATTATTTTATTTCTTTCATAAAATATAAAATATGAGGATAAAATAAGATAATTACATATTTTTTTATTTTTAAGTGATGTATAAAAATGTAAACCTTGTATTCAGAATTTTTAAAGGAGACTGCCCACCGATGGATACCCACCCACCCACGTACGGACTGTGACAGTGAAAAATAAATGACAACGCAGTTTTGGGTGGTATAATAAATGACAATGAATTTTTGGATGGATACTCCCCCACCCACGTACGGACTGTGACCGTGAAAAATAAACGACAACGCAGTTTTTGAATGGGTATAATAAATGACAATACAATTTTTGGGTGGATATCCATCCACCACGTACGGCTGAGACAGTGAAAAAATAAATGACGAGGCTGTTTTTGGGTGGGTATAATAAATGATAATAAATTTTTGGATGGATACCACCCACTCACCTACGGACTGTGACAGTGAAAAATAAATCACAACGCAGTTTTTTGTTGGATATAATAAATGACAACGCAATTTTTGATGGATATCCACCAACCCACATACGGACTGAGACAGTGAAAAATAAATGACAACGCAGTTTTTGGATGGGTATAATAAATGACAACGCAGTTTTTGGATGCATATCCATCACGTACGGACTGTGACACTAAAAAATAAATGAAAACGCAGTTTTTTAGTTTGGTGGGTCCTTAATCATTTATGACCATCTGTCATAATCCCTCTTTCCAGTTTTTGTTTTGGGTGGGACTATTCTGCCGCTCGCATTTTGTACCGTTCAGTGTAAAATTTTTATTTTTTTTATTTTTTAATATATTTAAAAAAATAAAAAAAATATCAATACATTTAAAATTATCGATCCATCCTCATTGTCAACTTTGATTTACTTTTCACTCACGGGCGGAATCATGCACATGTATGGTTGGGGCCATGTCCTTATCATGTGCATTGTTATCTTGTTTTCATTGGCCTCCTCCCAGTGGCGCAACCATGAACTCTTAGGAGGGAGGGCCAACTTTTATATTGTCTTACATATTTATATAAAATTAAATTAAATTAAAAAATCATAAAAATATAACTATATATAAAATTAGATATCACTAATTTGTTACATAAACATAGAAATAAAATTTTAAAAAATTTAACTTATATATATTTCAAATTTTTGACAATAATATTTTATGGAATAATATTAATTTATTATTATTTTTATAATAAAATATTTAGAATTTATTTTTTTCATAAAACTATCAAGTGATCTTTTAAAAGGTCATATTTCATTATAGTATATTAGCTAATTTATCAAGTTTAATAAAGAATCTAAATATGTTCGTGTCACATTAAGTATATAATACTATAATTGAAACTTTAAATGATTTTTTTTTATGTAAATCATCAATCTTAAATAATTTTTCTTGTATTTTCACTTTGGATTCCATATTAAGAAGTCTAATATTGTATAACAAAAAAAATTTGGAGATTCATATTAAAAAGTTTATTATTTTTCTTAAACTTAATTTTAATTTAATTTTGGTGAGGCCACATCTTTGAAAATAAATAATATATAAAAATTATATAAAGTTTTGGAACTATAGGGAAAACAAAATTGAAGAAAAACTTTTTTAGGTATATTGAAATTTTCAAAAATTTTAAAGAACATATTGGGATTGTAAATTTTTTTGGGGAGCCATTTGTTATATTTATAGAATTACAAATAACAATTTAACTTTTTTTAAATTTGAAAACAATAATAATATTAAAAAATATTATTTTTTACTATTTACAAACCATCTCAACTCATCTCTGAATCCAAACCACACCTAGTTTGTTTATACAAACTTCTCATCTCATCTCATCTTTCATCCCAGTCATTATAACTTTTTTAAATTTCAATATAAAAATATAATAAATAATTCAACTTTTTCAAATCTCAAAATAAAAATAATATTAAAAATATATTCTAATAATATTTTATTCAACTACTATTTAAAACATTTTATCTTATTTCATCTAAACTGTCTATCCAAACGAAACTAAATTCTAAGTTTCTAAGTCGGTGTATTATCAATAAGGAAAATACTCTAGTCATAAAAGAAGTAATTTTATAAATTGATGACTTAATGTAATTTGTTAAATTATAAAATTATTTTTATTATAAAATAAATTTAATAAATCAAATAAAATCACTTTAATTTATAAAATTATTTTTATATAATTCTTTTATGAATATAGCAGTTCATCCTCTTCATTGTACGGTTTGTGAGGAGAGCGTGAGTCTCCTGTCATGGGCCGTGCATAGTATTAATTTGGACGAATTGACCACCTACCTATTTTGGATAGCCATATAAATTTTTAAATAAAACATAAAAATAATTTAAAAATTTCAAGTTTCAAGATAAAATAATATTAAATAATTATATTTTAATTTTTTAATTTATTTTTAAAATCTCATAAAATATCTTAATTCAAATTATTCTATTATTATATACAAAATATTTTATTCCTATTTATAAATTTTTCATATAATCTTTTATTTTTTGACAGGGGCATATAATCTTAATCTATTCATATAATCCTTCTAAACTCTATAATGACTTCTGAAGAGATCATATATGTGCAGATTTAGGTCCTATTTCATATCGGTCGTGATCCATGTGCAAAAATGAACGCACTATTCTGGTGGGTCTCATTACACTTATTTTTGTCATTTGCCCACTCATTTTTCTGCCTTGCTGTTTTTTAACTGATTACACTGTTTATTTTTCCGATATTCTCGATCCACCCTCTTTACAGAGCATTATTGTCATCTTTGATTTAGGTACAGTTGAAATTAGATAAATTAAGATTAGATTTGGATAGACGGTTTATATGAAATAAGATAAAATATTTTGAATAGTAGTTAAATAAAATATTGTTAGAATATATTTTTTAATATTATTTTTATTTTAAAATTTAAAAAAATTGAATTATTTATTATATTTTTATAAAAAAATTTAAAAAATTTAAGATGAGATAAGATGAGATTGTGGTATTATATATCAAACATAGCCTTAAGTTAAAAGATTTAAATTTTATTATTTATTATTATTATTTTAAAATTTTAAAAATTAAATTATTTTATATATTTTATATAAAAATTTAAAAAAATAATAATAATAAAATAAAATAAAATAGAATGAGATAAAATATTATTATAGTGCCTATCTTCGGACTTTCATAATTTGTTCCACCAACCGCCGGTTCCCCCTAGGGCGGTTGCAAACAGACTTTTTCATAATTTTTACAGTTCTTCTATACACAGTCTCCACATGTAGATGCCTAGCAGTCGACTGACGTGGCTCTACCTGCTTTTTCTTCTGATATTATCGATCAATCGTTTTTTATCTGACAGCCTTATTGTCATCTTTGATTTACTTCTCTCTCAGTGGCGGAATCATGCACATGTGTGGTTGGGGCCATGTCCCCCCAATATTCCAAAGATTTGGTTATTTGGGTTTGAAATTCATGGCTGGTTGATGATTAAATAAGGCGGTTGTTGGGCTGTTTTTAAGTTTAACGCCTTATAAGGCTTGTTTTGCTCTATTCTTAAATGATTGAATTCAATTAGCTAAGGTTATGTGCAGGTATGTGTTAATAAGGCGTGTACAAATATTTTTTATTTAATTTATCGTGATACGATTAGACTACGGTCTCAAAACATAGAGAATAAGGTAAGCAGATTTTCTATACCAGACTTTACGTAAAAGAAAATGACGGAAGTTAATTTTAAAAATATGAATGTTTGTTTTGTAAAAAAAAAAGAAACTGAAAATAAACTTAGATATGTGTTCTGCATACTCATAAAATATGTATAAGAATGAAGTATTTTTTACCATGACTGATGTAGATATGAGTTTATTTTAACATTCTGTTTTCTGAACTGCGAAAAAGAATGAATATGAGATTTAAAAATTTTTTGCTTTGGTTAAATGAAAATGTTTTAATTTCTTCTATTTTGAATATGTGAAATGATCTAAAACTATTCAATACTCTGTTTGATATGCTAAAGGATTTTTGAAACAAGATTGTTTTCTGAAAGTTTTCGTTCTGATATTTTGTAACATGTTTTGATTTTGCATTCTAAAAGTAAATATTTTGTTTCGCATTCTGAACATTATAAATGCTTATGTTTATGTATTAACATATGTTCTTTGCTTACTGAGTTGTTGATAACTCACCTATTTATCTTCACAATATTTTAGATGATTTTAATGGTTCAATTAAGGATTAGTGATAAAGGGCGTGGATAAGGTTAGCTGAGGATAGTAGTTTAGTACCTCGGGGTACTGTTGTTGTTGGGTGATTTATTTTATTTAGTAGATGAGTTTTAATATGTTTAGATGGTTTATGGAGACTTGTGTAAACTCTATTTTAACTTATTATGTTAATTAAGACATGTGGAGAAACTGATCTATTTCATTTGAATTACAGTAATTGAGAATTTGATATATGGAATTAAATTATAGGTATTTTTTTTTTAAATTTTGGAGTGTTTAGAAGTATATATTTAGATTTAAAAAATATATATTAATATTATTAAAATTGATTATCAAGTTATATGAGTTAACTCTATGAATCCCATATTATTGAGATACAAAATATCCCACTAAAAAATATTTTAAAAGGTAGCTTTAAAAAAGTTGACTGTCTTGTGCCAAAAAAGAAAAAGTAGGAAGTGGTCTGTCAAAGTTCTTTTGGAAGATTGGCTTTCTCGATTGGCCTTTCTTTTTCTATTTTTTCCTTTTTTTAATTTTCGCTTTTGCAATTTTAGATAAGAATATGATTGAGTAATAAATAATATATGATTAAGTATAAGAAAGTGAAGATAAAGATCAGTACAACTACTAACGTTGTTTATTGATTATATAGTAATTTCTTTCACAAAAATAAACATATATATATATAGAGAGTAATTGTATCACTATCCTAACTTTTTCTCCTATATTTTTTAGGAATTTTCAAACAGATCATTTTTCTTATGAATATCCTTTCATTAAATTAAAAAAATTAGCTAAATTCGAAAAGAAGAATATAAAGAAGATTAATTTAAAAAATTTAGCTAAATTCAAGAATCCCAATATGGATGTAGGTCCTGTAATGACTTCTGAAGAGATATGCTTGCAAATGTAGGTTCTACTTACAAGATTCTTATTTTTGTAATTTGCTCACTCATTTTTCCGCCTTTTTTTTTATTTCCTGACTTAATTTTTGTAATTTGCTCATAATTTGAATAATGAGTTGAGATTAGATGAATTAAATAAAATATTATTTTTATTTTAAAATTTAAAAAAATTAAATTATTTATTATAGTTTATATAAAAATATAAAAATATTATAATAATAAGATAAGACGAGGTTAAACATTATTGGATTGCCTATCTTCCTGTAATGGACTTTCATAATTTGTTCCACTGACAATTTTTAATACCACAATTTTATCCTAATCCCCTCGGCTTTTCAATTGATGGGGATACACTGTTGTTTTAACAACGCTTTCATGATTTGCGACGACTTGACCACCTACCCAATTTGCATTTTGGATAGCCAAGACTTGAAGAGAAATATACCTAAAATTTCTGTTCAGCTTTCAAATGGGATGCTTAGTATTGGCATTTTTCTGTTTAGATTTAGAGATGAGTTGAGATGGTTTGTAAATAATAAAATAAAATATTATTAGAATATTATTTTTTAATATTATTATTATTTTAAAATTTAAAACATATTTTATTATAAATTATATTTTGTATAAAAATTTAAAAAAATTATAATAATGAGATGAAATGAATTGAGAGATAAAATGAAGTGACTTTTGAATCCAAACTGTCCTAGTCGTTAAATTTTATATAAATGATTTATATCGGATTAGTTAAAAACTTAAATTTTGAATTGCAGTAATTCTAAAAGAATTTTTAAAATTAAAGAGTAACTATTCTTCCATCAAATCTATATTTTATTCATAATTAAATTATCTCAACATCTAAGAGTTATTTTTCAAACTCTTTAGGAAAGAGAGATATATGTGCAGATGTAGATCCTACCTACAAGATTTCATATTGGTCGTGATCCATGTGCAGAAATGAGCGCACTTATCTGGTGGGTCTCACACACTTATTTTTATCATTTGCTCACTTATTTTTTCACCATACTTTTTGTTACTAGTTGTTCGCAAGTTTTTTTTCCTCCGATATTGTCGATCCACCCTTATTAAGAACGGCATTATTGTCATATTTGATTTATTGATATTGTGCTTCTTGATGCATGAAAAATCGCTCAACAAGTCGAAAAGAGAGAAAAAGTCATTCTCGACCCGCTGAGATTATTCGGGCATCGGTCGGTGTTGTTTAGAGTCTACGACAGTGATCTAGTGCGGCTGTATGATGTTGGTGCGTATATCCATGACGGTAAATGGAAAACAAGTATAGAGAAAAGAGAGAGAAAGTGACATACAAATTCACGTGGTTCGACATGTTGCCTACATTCACGGGCATTTAGGAATGAAAAATTCACTATAATATGTTTGTTTACAATCTCTCATAGCCTTTCATTTTTCACTGTATAATAGGAACTGAAGATCTACTTGCTGGAGAAGATGTTCTCTCTGGAGCTCTCCCTCCAGAGGTTGAAGAAGAAGTAAAAAAAGAAGCCCATTTGAAGTTGTTTGGTCCTCCCCTTTTATCTATCCTCTTCCTGCGTTCATCTCGGTAGTGGTGATGGATGTCCGCTTTGCGCATCTAACCCCCTCTCCCTTTCACATTTTCTCTTGACACCCTCCTGCCTTTCATCTCCTTACACCCTCCTGTCTTGTCCCCTCTCATTCTCTCTTATTTTGTTTGCTAGTAGTGGCTTGGTGGGTTGGGCCTAGTCTTGAGCCTAGATATTTTACCCTCTCACAGTTGCCCACAATTCTTAAGAGCAATTGTGCTAACAAAAACCTTGAGAATCTTTAAAGTGCAACAGAGGTTGTTCGTAGAAATATGTGCGGAAACAAACTTCGGGAGTCTGTCCCTGGCTATCTGTTCCCCTCGCGTTAAGTAGTAAAGATTTTAAAACATGGGAGATATAGGCTTAACCGTGTATAGTGTGAGTGTAGGGCTTAGCTATGGTGGAAGATGAACTCGACCCGTTGTGTGCGAGTGTGTGGCTTAGCTATGACGGGAGATGAGCTCGATCGTGTGGGGTGCGAACGCGCAACTCAGCTTAGCGAGATAAGCAGAAAATGAACATGTACCACGTAAAGTGCGAGCATGCAACTTGGCTATGGCGAGAGATGTACTCAACTACGCAAAATGAGAGCGCGGAGCTCGAGCATGGCAAGAGATGTACTCGACCATGTAAGATATGAGTGCGGAACTCGGCTGTGGTGGGAGGTGTGCTTGACCGCATAATGTGCGTAGTCTGGCTTTGCGTCTGCTTGTCGTTTTTTGAAAGTGTATATTCACCCAATTTTTTCGTTTTCAATTTTTCTGGTATTGGAGTTTGTATAAAGTAACCCACGCAAAGTGGTCAAAGGGCTCGTCGAACCCTTGGGTGCACCTTAGGCAGTTGCCGAGCCCGTCGACTCATTTCCCAAGGTAACCCGCGCAGGACGGTTGTGGAGCTAAGAGGTTCGTTAACTCTAAAGGCTCGTTCCCGGAGGTAACCCACTGGCAGCAGTTATAGCTCAAGTGTGACACTCGGCTTGAGTTTAGGGACTCGTATCAGAGTGAAGGTCGGCAAGTATAGAAACTTGTGTCTGAATGGCCATTTGGGCAAGTCCTGGGACTAGTGCCCCGGCTAAACTTTGTGGTGAGTCTAGGGATTTGGCTTGATGGCACGAAAGTCGGCAAATTTAGGGACTTGTATCCCACTGGTTGTGTGGGCAAGCCCTAGGGCTTTAGCCCGACCAATGCATCGTGGCGAGTCTAGAGACTTGACTTGTAGTATGGTCGGCAAGTCAAGGGACTTGTGTCTGACTGGCTATTGGTGGGGCAGAGCTCCGGAGGCCCTTGCCATAGCCATTGCATCATGGCGAGTCTAAAGACTAGGCTTGTAGCACGAAGGTCGGTAAGTTAAGATATTTGTGTCCGAGTGACTATCGGTGGGGTAGAGCTCGGGAGGCCTTGGCTTTAGTCAATGCATCATGGCGAGTTTAGAGACTTGGCTTGGAGCACAAAAGTTGGCAAGTCAAGGGACTTGTGTCCGACTGGCTGTCGGTGTGACAGAGCTCAGGAGGCCTTGGCCCTAGCTAATGCATCGTGGTGAGTCCAGAGACTTGGCTTTGTTGGCGCGAGGGGCAACAAGTCTAGGAACTTGTGTTCGATCGTTGTCTCGCGGTGAGTTACTCACTGCCATCCTCATAGCCTCTTAACTATATGACAACGATGCCAATAGAATCAACACTCTAATCGCATCATCAAACTTCATACATGCTAGACAAAGTCGCCATGAGATCCGTCGTGGTTCTCTCCTTAATAATGTTGTGTACCACTGATTTGGGCAAAGTCAGCCGAACAACCCAAGAGCCTGTGGATTCAAGAGATTCCACTCAATATCATCCATACTCTTCAACTTCATTCCCAACAGAGGAAGGTGGAGCCTCTTACCACAGTGATACTCCTCGATCTTTATCCTCTAAAAATCAAAGTTTGTGACATCGAATTTATCGATCCTAATCTTCACATCACGTCTTCTCTAAACATCGTTAGGCCTCGAACTCCAACTTTGGAGCTTTGATACTAGTTGTTGTGGTATAAAACACCAGAGTCACCACACCCACACACAAAGATATCGAGATAAACAATGAAACAAATGCGAAAACACTGGAATCAAGTGTGCACACACACGACACACATAATTTAACATGGTTCGGCAACATGCCTACATCCACAGAACTGCATGGGATTTTATTCCAGATGAGATTACAATCACATAGTGAGTTACAAGAGCATCTCTCTACTCACATAATCTAAACTCTCTCTCTAGGGCTTTTTGTCTCTCACAAGATGCTCTCATACCTTCGCCTCTCTTTATTCTCTCTGAAACTGTTGAAATTCATGTACAAGATATCAAAATATTACATATTTATAGAAAACGGCGCTAAAAACCCTAAAATGGAAAACTTGGATTCTTCGCTCGAGCGGCGTCTTAAGCGTGCCTCAAGCCAACAACCAATCGAACATTGGATTGAGCGGTCTGTTGAGCACTACTAGAGCAAACACAAGGGGTTAGCACTTTGCTCGAGTCTATTGTCGTGCAAACATTGAGCGAACAATCTGTCTAACCTTCGCTCGATCCCACTGTCGAGTGCACTTCAAGTGAACTCACGATTTGAGTTTCGCTGGAGTCAAAGTTGAGTGACAGTCGAACGAACTCTCTATTTGCGCCTTTTCTATTCACAAACAAGACTCCACATGCAACTTAACATAGCCCACACGATAAGAAAATCGTTAAGATAATACAAATAATTAAACCTTTATTTTTTCATTAATTTAAACTTTTAGAATAAAAAATAAATTTACAAAATATAATTTATAAAATTGTTAATAGGTAAATTTACTTTTATAATACCTAATGCTTTTTGTATATATCGCAACTGTCTTTATAGTCTTTGGAAATAATATGGTCGGCAAAGACTTTTTGGTTTGATTTTTTTTTTTGGCCCCGGGGGGGGGGGGGGGGGTTAATTGCAACCGAAAAAAAAAAAAAACCAAAACAAAAGACTGGTGGATGGTGTTTTTTTCTCCATTGACTCTTTAGTTTTTGGTCGTGATCTGCTCGTTTCTCTCCCTGATTCATTCTTCACGGTTGCACTTGCTGCTATATATAGCCAATTTACCCTCTCGCTGCTCCAAAAGTTTGACTTGCGAGCACTGTACTGACCCCTTGGAACTCGAGTCCATTGGTGAGCGTCATTGTTTTGCAGTCTTGATATTTCAGAGCAGCGAAAGAGAGGAACGACGTACGTGCTACTAATTTTGTCCATGTCTATTACTTGCTTTGCTTCTGAAATTTACTTGCTTTGCTTCTCAGACTTCCCCACACCTTTCTTGCATGTATTCATAGTCGGTGACATATGTTTAGTTTTTTCTTCATGACAGGTAATACTGTTTACAGCTTCCTCGCTTATGTTCAGACTCCTTTTGGGCATCTATATATGCTCTTAGTTTATGCTTTTGATGCGGATCATCGAAGAGGACAAAATTAAAGTGAGGTACGTACGTCGTACGTGCATGCTTCTTGATCTCAATAAATATATATATTTATATAATAACATCACAATTTAGCCGAATCCTTTAAAATCCATTTAATTTTTGGCTGATTTGATCGGCGCTAGCTGCACTTTAAATATTTGTTCTTCCAACCCATATTTGCGGAATATACGTATATATGCAGAATTTTTTTGTTGATGATTTGATCGCTAGTTTTGATGAAATTTAAAAAATTAAATAAAAATATTGTTTTAAATTTTGAAAAAAAAAGTACTGTTTTTTATATTTTTTCTAAAAGTTTTAAAAAAATTATAAAGATTAGATAATTATTAGATAAAAAAATTAAAAATTAAAAATATTTTATATTTAAATGATATTTAAAAATAAAATATTCAAAAATACATGAAAATACTCTTATATTCAAACGGAATCTAATAAAAAAAATGATTATTATATTTTCTTTTAGAAGTGGTTTGTTTCTTAGAGCTTTACAGCTAATGGATCCGATCTGTAGATTACAAATGTTAAACAAATGGTTCGTTTAGAAGTTAAACTTAATTCAAATCAATTTAATTTAATTTTAAACAGAATTTTATATTTAAAAACTCAACTTTTAAATTATTAAACTTATCGTAACTCAAAATTTTTTTATATATAAAATTTATAACTTTTTTTCAACTTAACACTTATAAGACTTATAAAATTTTTTAATTTTAAATAAATTTATTTAATTTTTTTTTAATATTTAAATATATCTAAATTCATTTTAAATATATTATTTTATCATTTTAATTCATTACCATTCATCTGCACTCAAACGTTGCATCAGACATCGGTAACTTACTAGAAGGATTAGAGAGCTTTTAACTATTTTATTATTATTATTGATTGTCGTTTTAACTCGTTATTATTTATAAAATTTTCAATTCATCTTACCTCAACGTGCCAACAGATACCGGTAACTTACTTATAGAGATAAGGGAACTTTTAACTATTTTATTATTATTATTATTATTGATTACCCGGCTAGGTGGTGGCTGGATTAGGAAACGAGAAGCTAGCTAGGTAGCTAGCTGGGTAGTGGGTACTCGATCATGTTCCACTGACAATTTTTAATTTTTAACTCCCAGCAGCTTGCATGCTTTGTTGGGTTACATGACTTTTGTTGCCATTGAAGCTTTTCTGCTGCCTGGACTTCAAAATCATGAAGCGTTGCTTACATAATTAGTATTGTTAATTCTAGCACTTTAATTTCATGATAAATGCTTATTCTCATATATACATCAATCTTATTATATTAATTAACTATCTACATGGAAATTAATACTAAGTGCATGAACTTCAGTCATTGAACATATGATAAGTAAATGTGTTTTTAATAATCAAAATTAAATTTGCAATGTATCTCATCATTTTAGTGATTAAAGTAGTATTTTATACGATATTATGATTTTTTTTAAAAAAATTAAAAATATAGAAAAAATAAATGAAAAAAACCATAAAAAAAAAAAAAAAAAAATTCTAGAGACACTCGTGCACATCCTCGGGGATGGAGCACAGCTCTTTCCGTTTTGTCCCAAGAAAGATACTAATTTGGTAATTCTTTTAGAGAATTTGTCGTTTGGTATTTGTCAATATGACTATAATACCACGCAACGGACACGGCGACATCCGCATTGTTACAGAAAGTACTAATTGTGAAATTTAAAAATTCTAAGCATAAATTCGAATAACTGAATTTATAATTAGAAAATCTTTAAGAAATTATATAGAGATTAAAAATTTATGAATATAAATAGTTTGTGAATTGTATTAAAATAGTTTGAATTATGATATATTATAGTATTTTGAAAAATGATCCATTCTTCACGTTGGCTGCTATATAGACAGCCATTTTACCGCATACGCTGCTCCAGAAGTTTGCTTGCGAACACTGTACTGACACCTTGGGGTTTTAAACTCGAGTCCATTGATGAGCGTCATTGTTTTGCAGTCTTGATACTTCAGAGCAGCAAAAGAGAGGTACGAACGTACGTGCTTCTATTTTTGTCCATCTCTATAACTTGCATGCTTTGGTTCTCAAATTTATTGTAGTGCTTCGATCGATGGATAATGCTATTTGGACCGATGGTATACCGATGGTCTACCGATGCTTTTTTTTTTTTTTTAAATTTTTTTTTTTACTTAGTGATTAAGAAATTGAATATTATTTAATTTATCTATTTTTTTATAAAAAAAAATTATTTAAAAATATAAAAAAAATACTTGAAGAAAATGATAAAAAAAAAAAAACTTGAAAATACACTGCATCGGTACACTATCGGTTGGGACTATCGGTCCCTGTAGCAGTATCCTCGATCGATTGGGCTATATATAGAGTTTTTCTAGATTACTATAAAACTCAAGTTTGTTTTTTGTTTTCTATAAATGGTAATACCTTGATTGAATGTGTATTTAAAGTGATCGTGATACGAGCTTTGGCAACGGAACGCGTTATTGGTGGTTCAACAGGGAATGACGCCGGATCAAACCTCCGTGCCTTACCTATGTTGAATACAAATATGTAGTGAAATAATCTGGGTTGATGAGGACACGCCTCTTCAAAGCAAGATTGTGAATAATTTTCTGATATCCTTCATAATAATCTTCCCAAACTTATAAGCAGTAGACTTACAAGGAAGGAATTACAATGACTTATTCGGACGCATGCAATTGATGCCAAACTTAACAAAAATAATAGCTAATTGATTACATAAAAAAATGAGGCAAGTCAATGCCTTAATTCCCTTATTCGAAAAACAGTAAAAATGGAAAGCAGATGTCTTGGCGCTTAACTTCCGTATCAGATCGCAAAAACCACAAAAGAGTACTAATTTAGACCGTTGCCTCAGTACAGTTCCTGAGGCAGGGAAATCCTGATATCAGGTTTCAGTAACCATCCAGTACCATTCCCCGGCCCCATAGGCAGACTCAAGTGCAGATCTAGTTTAATTTGTGAATATATATATATATAGGTGTTTTATGCCTACTTATAATGTCAATTTAAATTATTCAACACATCAGTCTCTATAACATATGTAAATATCCAAGCAGAAGCTCAACTTTTGTTGAGTAATGCAATAACTGATCGATCATGAATTTGGTCATTTATGTTTAAAAGAACTTGAAAATTCATGTCAATAAATATTAAACAAACTAGAATTTTGAAAGTTTAATTCATATATTTTTCAACTTAATTATGAGCTCTAACCCAACTCACGACAAAAAGAGTGTTAAGAGTACAACTAATTAAATTTATCTCTTCTCAACGTACTGTTAGGACAAGTGATGATTGTTTACATGGTTTCAAAAGAAGTTTTGAGTAAGCCTGATGTGTCGTTTGGTTACACAGATGAAATGAGATGAAAGTTGAAAAAATAGTATTAGAATATAATTTTTTAATAATATTTTTGTTTTAGAATTTGAAAATTTTGAATTGTTTATTATATTTTGTTTGGAAGTTTAAAAAAGTTGTAATGATTAGATAAGATGAGATAAAATGATTTGTGTAAACAAGTCATTCTATATTTTACTCCATCTAATTAAATATTTCATTTGTCTTGAACCAACTCATTAAGTAGAGTTTGATCGCACATTAGAAAAAATATTAGAATATAAATTAAATAATTAAATTTACCTCCTTTTGTTAACTTATAACTTTTGCCTAATTCACTTTCTACTAGGAGTAGTCTACTAGTCCCCAGTAAAGGTTTAAAAGCATCAATAGTGGGCTAGTCAAAGTTAAATTTTAGTTAAAGAATAACTAAAGTATAAAATAAAGTGCAACAATGAATTGGCTAAATGTTCAGTAATTTTAACCTCAGATATATGGGTTGGATAAATGGGTTGGATAAATTTATTGACTGGTCAAATATTACTTTTTTTTTTGGATTAAAATACTGTCTTCCCGCTGCTTCTCTCTCCCGCGCAAGTAGAAAAAAAATCAAGAAATAAACACGGCTCTCTAATTCCTTTCCCCTCTTTTAGCTTGAACAAAACCCACCATCGCAAAAATGAAGGCCATCGACGCAGACCATCACAACACAGAATCTTCATTCTCGTATCAATTTGCCAGAATCTTCAATCTGCTTTTCCCAAGTAACCAGAATTTTCTCAGGTAACCAAAACCCCAGCTTTCTCATTATTTTCAAAGTAATACACACACACCGAATTATGGTCTTTGCGTTATGTAAAGAAATTGTCAAACTAGTTCTTTGATAAGGTTCTATTGTTATGTTGGATGAGGAGTTGGTTATCTGAACGGGCTTGTGATAATTCCTTAATGCGGTTTAATTTCAGTTTTTTTTTTTGCTTGTTTTGTGAACTACTTGATATTTTTTAATTTATTTTTATTCATTTTGCTTGAAGTCGTATAAAAACATCTATCGAAACCTCCTTCGAAAATATTTGTCAGGATAGATTGGAGGATTAGCAAAATAGTCATGAAAAAGATTTTGGTGGGCTTGCAATCGATCGTGCCTTATGAATTTACGTGATTTTTTAGAAGAACCACGTGAGCTTGATCCTTCTTCTTCCAAAATAAGTTGTCTCGCTATCTCATATTGTTTGTCAGAATCTGAATCGATAAGTATCATTTTGTGAAAAGTGAATGATCCATTGAGAGGAAATGAAAAGAAAAGGTTTCACAGAGACACTTGAATTGAAGTGAATGAAATTGTTGATGAAATGTTATGTTTTATAGTGGAAGAATATAGCCGTTGGAGAAATATAACCGTTAAAAAATATAACCGTTGGAGAAATTCAAATTACAATTAGAATTAAAATAAATGAAAAGTTCAAAATCAATATTTTAATAGAATAGTGAAAGATTTGCTGAGCCTGTTATTTGATGTTGTTGAAAAGTGACTAGCTAAATTTGTAAAAGTGGATTTCTTAGTTAAATTTTGGTTAAAGTTTGTTGAGCCCACTACTAGTGCTCTAAGAGGACTAAAGCTAGGAGTTCTAAAGTTTAAATACTCCCCTAGCTAATATCTCTACAGAATAGGATCAAGAACGACCAAAACTGGTCTTCACAAGCTCAGTCAGATAGACAGGCCAGGTCCTAGAAAACTACAAATACTGATCATGCTGGGACGGGAGGGAGAGAGAGAGAACATATCCTTTTTTAAGAAGGTCGTGCATAAAACAATAGCAAATTACAGCATCCAGTGGAGTAGCTAAAATTATTACAGATTTAGTAGGGTGGTCTTTCCCATTGTGGAAATCTAGAAGGCAAGGTGGTATAGAAATAAGGGGAGTGCTCCCATATAGACAATTGGAAGCCGCCCACTGCGTAATGGAATGCGTGCATCGATTGTAATCTCGATATATTTTCCTAATGTTCCAACTCTTGAAAGATTGTAACAGGATTCTTGTGTCTATGCCTATAGGTTCTATGATCCTGTCTGCATTTTTTTTCTAGTGCCTCAACCGCACCCATTGCCACTTGGGAGTCCCAATAGTGATTTTTCTAATATGCTGAGCCTTTGCTTCCTTATGCCTGTGTACATTGCAGTGGCCTCACCTTGATTTGAATTTTTACTTTGAAGTTGGTTATAACAAAAAGCAGAGATCCATCGTCTCACAGCTACATCAAAAAGTTACCAAATAATGGCCCTTTGGAATAGCTTTCCAATTCAAAGGGTTATTCAGCTGCTTATTGCCCCCAAGCATTATAATGTTCTTTGAAATTCTTTAAGGACACCATCAACAAATTTTCTCAAGTTTGGATTGATGGAATCATGCACAATTTTATTTCTCGAAACCATATACTGTCCATGGCAATAATAGCAAAAAGTTGAAACTGCTCTTCAAGTGAGCTGATGTTGAGGGAATTTGAAGGGGTTAGTAATCCCAAGAGCTGCAAAACAGGACTGTCCGGTGACCAAGGATATTGTCTCATAGAATTCTAGAGATAGGACCCTTTAGAAACAAATGAGTGGGACTTTGTAGGAATAATAAGGTCATGACCTTGTTTTCGTTGGCCTCCTCCGTAATCCTTAGCTTTCACATTATTTTCTTGTACGAGTTTCAGAGTTGTATTATCAATTGATTGTTTATTTTCTTGGAGCATATTTCATTATATATATATATATATCGAATTCTAGTGTTTATAATTTTGCCACCAGCAACTTGATTTCTGAATTACACACTTTGAATCTACAGAGCTACTCTGGATTGAAGGGGACGATGAAGAATTGATGGAGTACTTCATGTGAAAGTCAAGTTCTGATTGAAGTGGATGATGAAGAATTGATGGAGTACTTCATGTGAGAGTCAAGTTCTGTACCGTGTTCTAGTATTGGCGGTGTATATGATCAAGTGCGGAACCTGGTTCATTCTTATCTTGCCCTTTTGCTTTCTGATCTATACGCCTCTTTTCTTATGGGTGGTGTCTTCTCTTACTTTCTCTGATTGATTACTTTCTATAACCATTTCCCTCCATTATTCATTCCAATTCACACCACATAAAAGTCAGTCATATTAATGCTTCAATGCAGAAAAGTTGATCCATGTTGGCTTTCATACATATAAATATTGATTCCACTAGTGACAATCTTTCTTTGCTTTGCAATCTTGATGCAAAGGACCTTGTTTTTCGCTGTGCTTTCTTGTCATCCTAGTGTCAACTCCTATCTTCCTTGGATTTGAGTTTGTCTACTAGCACAAAATTCTTTGCAGTTTTTTTTTTCTTTTTCTAAAGAAAAAAAAATCAAAACAAGAATGGAGGTCGTTATTGCAATTGCAGCGAAAATCGTAGAGGACACTGTTGGACCAGTTGGACAGTGGCTATGTTATTCATGCCACTACAAGAGCAACAAGGAGAATCTGAAGAATCAGGAAACAGTGTTGCGGGATGCTAAGAATAGGGTTCAACAAGCCGTTGAAGCTGCTTCAAATAACGGCCATGAAATTAGAGATGATGTAAAAACGTGGTTGACAAAGGTGGATGATATTATACATCAATTGGCCACCAAGAAATTTGGTGGAGGTGAAGAAGAAGCGGAATCAAGGAACTCTACTGCGTCATGCCTGAACTTGAAGCAACGACATCAGATTAGCTGGGAAGCAAAAAAGATGGTGGGTTATATTGCTGAACTTCTTAAACAAGGAAACTTCGACAGAGTTTCCTATCTTCCAGCTTTAGAAGCAATGGTGACTACAAGATACATGGATTACGTGGCCCTGGAGTCGAGAATGTCAGTTGTGAAGGGAATTATGGAGGCATTAGGAGAAGCTAATATCAACAAGATCGGTGTATGGGGGATGCCTGGTGTTGGAAAAAGTACATTGATGAGAGAAATTGTCAGCAAAGTCAAGGAGGATAAGTTATTCCATGAGGTGGCTATGGCAATCGTGTCGGAGAGCCCAGATGTAAGGCGAATTCAAGGAGCTATTGCATACGCGCTAGGTCTAAATTTTGATCAAGAAACTGATGGAATAGGGAGAGCAAGTCAGCTACAACAGAGGCTATCGAAAGACGAGGAGAAGAATATACTTGTTATCCTGGATGATATATGGAAGGAACTTGATTTGGTGGACATAGGAATTACTCCTTCCGAAAGATGCAAAATAGTTCTGACATCTAGAAATCGAGATGTATTAACTTGCGGAATGGGCACCCAGAAGGATTTTGCACTTCAGCCTTTATTGAAAGAAGAAGCATGGGACTTATTTGAGAAGATGGCGGGTTACGAATCTGTCAAAGATCCTAATGTGAGAGCCACAGCAACTGAGGTAGCTGAAGAGTGTGCAGGTCTTCCTATTGCACTGGTAACAGTTTCAAAGGCTTTAAAAAATAAGAGTTTAAGTGAATGGAAGGATGCCCTACGCCGACTAAGAAGATTGGCTCCCAGACACGACACAGAAATGCTAAAATCAGAATATTCTGCAATAAAGCTCAGTTATATGAATCTTGAGTCTCAGGAGCTTAAATCCCTCCTTTTGCTCTGTGCCCAACTACCTGCCTTTTTTTGCTATCGTGACTTGTTGAAGTATTGTTATGGTTATGGATTATTTCATGGCATTGATACGTTGGAAGAAGCAAGAAATATACTAGACACACTACTTTGTAAATTAAGAGACTCTTGTCTGCTGCTAGAAAGTTCCAATCAATTTTGTATGCATGGTGTCGTTCGTAACGTCGCTATGATAATTGCATCAAATGATCATAATATGTTTGTCATGAGAGATGATGGTGGGCTAAAAGCATTGCCGGATGCAGATTCACTCAAAAGATGTGAGACGTTATCTATTCTTGGTGGAGATATCGATCAACTTCCCAATAAAATGGAATGTCCCCAATTAAGATTCTTTCATGTCTATTTTAAAGATCGTTCTTTGCAGATACCAGACACTTTGTTCCAAGGGATGGAAAAGCTCAAAGTTTTGGATTTGACGAAAATGCAACTTTCACCAATTCCTTCGTCTCTTCTTCTCCTTAGAAACCTACAAACATTGTGTTTGGATAATTGTGTGTTGGGAGACATAGCTGGGATTGGAGAACTCAAGAATTTAGTAATTCTTAGTCTTCTCCGTTCTGACATTTCAAAATTGCCAAGAGAAATAGGGTCATTGGTTCGCTTGAGGTTGTTGGATCTGAGCAATTGTTCCAAACTTGAAGTGATTCCACCTAACGTCCTATCTAGCTTGGTGGAATTAGAAGAATTGTATATGGAAAATAGCTTTGTTCAATGGGAGGCTGAAGGACTC
Source organism: Pterocarya stenoptera (assembly GCA_003123785.1). Taxonomy (NCBI): domain Eukaryota; kingdom Viridiplantae; phylum Streptophyta; class Magnoliopsida; order Fagales; family Juglandaceae; genus Pterocarya; species Pterocarya stenoptera. Next base: position 39,870 of record QEOT01004156.1, read on the forward strand.
ATCACTCAAAGATCAAACAATGCTAACCTTGCTGAGCTAAAGTCTATGTTACGTTTGACTACTTTGGAGATGCATATCCGAGATGCCTGCATGCTGCCGAAAGATCTACAGTTTGAAAAATTAGAAAGATACAACATATTGGTAGGAGACGTCTGGGACTGGTCTGATAAGCATGAGTGCTCAAGAACATTAAAACTCAAGCTGAAGACAAGCTTTCAATCAGAGGTTGGAATTAAAATGTTGTTGAATAAAACAGAATGTCTTTATTTAGACGAGTTGAAGGGTGTTAAGAGTGTTCTACATGAATTAGATCGAGAAGGTTTTCAACAACTGAAGCATCTTCATATACAAAATAATGATGAGATCAATTATATCATTATTAGCTCTCCAATGCATATCTCAACCATTTCCTTTCCAGCCTTGGAGACATTCCTTTTAAAAAATATGATTGGTTTGGAAGATATTTTTCATGGCCAACTTCATTCAACATCCTTACGTAACTTGAGAGTTGTAAAAGTGGAAAATTGTGAAAAACTGAAATTTGTCTTCCCATCATCCGTAGCAATGGGCCTTTCACAACTCCAAGAATTGCAGATAAGAGAATGCAGCAACATGGGTGCAATAGTCGTGAATGAAGGCGGCGAAATAGAAGCCACGGATATGATCCTTTTCCCTCAATTGCGTCTCTTGGCACTAGAGCATCTTCCAAAGCTTATGAGCTTCTTAAGAACAAAAAATTCATTGGGAACTGAAGCTGGAGAAATCGGTTCGGAGGGCACACTTGATTTTGACATGCCAATATTTCTACACGAACAGGTATGCTAATGTTTATTTTCCCAAGTAATAATTTCCCACGCACAGCATGTGTCAAAGAATAATGCTACAAGCCACACTCCGTCTTAATTTCGTTATTTTCTCAAGGCTCAAATGGAAGAACCAAAAAGAAAAAATAAAGTTTTGATGGAGAAAAAAAATTAAATATTGTTGCAGGTTGTGTTCTCCAACTTGGAAAGTTTGGAACTATCATCATTAGACTTGGAAGAGATAGAGCACAACCAACATCGGGCAAGGTTTTCTTGCAGATTAACAACCATGGAAGCAATGACGAGGTTTCAGAATTTGTCAAACTTGGAGGTGCAGGGCTCTTGCGATAAAAAATATTTGCTGTCATTCTCTACAGCTAGATTTATGGTGCATCTCAAACATCTTCACATATCTGAATGTAAGGCTATGGAAGAGGTATTAGTCGCAGAAGAAATTGCAGCTGCCAGAGAAATTACGAAGGAGGTGTTCCCTCGACTAGAATGCCTGCAGCTAACAGATCTTCCGAGCCTCAAAAGATTCTGCGTAGGATGTAACATCCAATTTCCATCCTTGGAGAGCCTGTGGATAGAGCATTGCCCTAAATTAGTGACATTTATATTCAATCCTGCTAGTTCAGGCGCAACAACTGCTATGCAACCTCTCTTCAATGTGGAGGTAATATCTGGCTCCTTCTCAAATCAGATCCACCATTATGTGAGATATTATGTTCAGGTATATTATATCATTGATATATGGGATTAACGTTGCAGGTTGCATTCCCTTGTTTGAAGAAATTGGCAATCTGTCGCATGGATTACCTAAAACACATATGGCAGAACCAATTTGCAGAAAGCTCCTTTTGCAATCTACAAATAATAAAAGTTGAACTTTGTGAAAATCTTGTGAGCATCTTTCAATCTGATATGCTGACAAGATTCCAGAGTGTAGAGGAACTTTTCGTAATTGATTGCAGTTCACTACAAGAAGTATTTGAACTGCAAGAGCTAAATGTTAATGAAAATCAAGCTGTAACAACCATACCTCTGAAAGTCTTGTTTTTGGATCGTCTTCCACAAATGAAGCATGTATGGAGTAAAGACCCCAAAGCAGTTTTCAGCTTTAAAAATCTAAAACGAATATGGGCTGGTGGATGTGAGAATTTGAGAAGTTTCTTTCCAGGCTCTGTTGCTAGAAGTCTCATGCAATTGGAGCATCTTGCGATTATAGATTGTGGGGTGGAGGAAATTGTTGAAGGTGAAGGGAGAGATATTTGTCATGGCCAACTTCATTCAACATCCTTTCGTGACTTGAGAGTTTTGAAGCTGGAAGATCGTGAGAAATTAAAATTTGTCTTCTCATCATCCATAGCCAGAGGCCTTTCACTACTTGAAAAACTGGAAATAAGAAGATGCAACAACATGGGTGCGATAGTTATGAAAGAAGAAAAAGACGGAATAGAAGATGGAGATGTAATATTGTTCCATCAACTGCAAACCTTGGTGCTAGAGGACCTTCCAGAGCTCATGAGCTTCTTAAGCACAAGAAGTTTATTCATGATTGATTGCGGGCAAATCATTGAAGAGGGCAACCGCGATCTTCACATGCCACTTCTACATCATCAGGTACATCAGACATTTTTAATGCATTAATTAACATTTTGAAATAACTTTATTTCATATTTTTATTAGAAAAAGTTACTGTTTAGGTCCCAATTAAATCCACGAGGGGTGACCCAATTAGCGGCTCGTTGCGGGAACATTAAGGTGTTGAACTATTACCAACAAACAAAACATATCAAACCTCATATCAAACATAGTAGATCATGGTCACTAATTTTACAAATACATCAAATATATTTAATTTCAACAACCGAATGCGCAATACTTCATTAATTTTTTATTTTTTATTTTTTATTTCAAATAAGAGAGGTCACATGTCCACGGCATCATCCCCAATTTTATTAAAAAACAAACCCTCACTAATGGTAAAGGAATACCAAGATTACATGACATTCCAATAAAATAACCAAAATCCAATCTCCAGTCTTTTCTAAACATCTAATCAACGCTCAAGTATAGGAGGCCAATCTTATCCAGCCGAATCCAGCCTCTAAATTGCAGCGGCAAGTCCTTCACATTATTCCAACTATTACTAGCACCATGCGCTCCCATCTTAGCCAAGAAGTTTGCTGGAGTGTTACCTTCCCTCAAAATGTGGCAGAAAGAATAATTCAGAGAACTCAAAATATGCAAGGCTTCGTCCGGTAATCTTCCAAATACCGTGCTCCACATCTATCTCTTTTTAGCCAATTAAGCAAAACCATGGAGTCCAATTCAATATCCACATCCATAAAGCCCAGCCGCTTACAGTGTTTAATTTCTTCCACCACACCCAAAAGTTCCGCATAGTTATTTGACCCTGGAGGCAATGAAACAGAGTAAGCAAACCGGAGTTGCCCAGTATGGTCCCGAATCACCCCCCTGCGCCTGCACTACCTAGATTCCCCATGCTACATCCGTCTGAGTTCAGTTTGAACCTTCCCTCTCTCGGTTTCAACCAGTTCACCACTCTAATGCGCCTGGTCTTGGCAACACTGCAGGGATGTGAAGCTCCCGAAGTATTATCCCATCCGAGCGAGATAGTTTCTCCACCTTGTTCATGTTGTTGGCTATTGATGAGAACTTTATATCTGTCCAGACCTTCTCCACCGATTCGCACCTACCCTCCATACGAGCCAAGCAACGATGAGACCAAAGCCTCCAGCTCACAATAATAGGAAGGATGCCCATTAACAAGCCTGTTTGTGATTTTCGCGAAGCCCTTCGAAACCAGTACTGGATATGGTCCTTCCAGTTTAGGTGCCTAACAACGGCACCGAAATGTCCACCACATATTTGCCAAATGGCCGTAGCAAACTCACCTACAAACAAAACATGGTTTAGATCCTCGTAGCCCCCTTCCTGACAGTAATCACATCTAGATACCAAAGGAATTCCCACTCTTCGGATACGATCATCAACACTTAAACAGTCATGTAGTGCCTTCCACATCATGATCGAGGCTTTCTGGGGTATAAAATTGTGCCATATCCATGCTGACCAACGTGATTCTGGTGCCCGTACTCTCACACAGTCCCAGGCGCTCTTGGATGAGAAAGACTCGTCCATACTCTTAGTCTAAACCAGTACGTCCTTACCTTCTTTGCGGCTTGCCAAAAACGAACACAGCTCCTCAACTTTACTGGCTCCCACCAGACACTGTAGCAGATCAATATCCCAACCACTATCAATTTTACAGACCATGACTTTCAGCTTAGAATAAGCCGAGACAGGAACCTGGTAACAAATTGGACCATCATCCACCCACTTGTCATACCAAAAGGAAACATCCCCATCTTTAATCAACCACTTCGACTGCCCAAGCACCATTGGAATGCATTTATGTACAGCTTTCCAGAACCGGGTGCCTTTGTTAGGGGTCACCAAGGAGAGATGCCCCTCACCCACATATTTACCTCTAAAGAACTGTGCCCATAGAGTCATTTGTCATAATTTTCCATGCAAATTTTGACTGGAACGCCATTTGCACATCTTCGAATTTTCTCAACCCGATTCCTCCTTCAAACGGGGCACAAAATTTACTCCATGCCAACCATTTAATCTTAGCTTTCCCGTTAGTTTCTCCCCAAAAAAAGGATCTAAACATTCAGTTCAGCCTATGTAGAGTAACCGTAAGAACCTGCTTCACGGCAAGAAGATGGGAAGACATACTAGATAATACATGTTTCAGTAAAGTGAGTCTACCCCCAGCAGATATAAGCCTCATTTTCCAACCTCCAATTTTTCTCCCTACTTTATTCACCATCTCATCCAGATCTCTGGCCTTTAACCGACCAGTAACAATAGGAACTCCCAGGTATTTAAATGGAAAGGTGCCTTCCAAAATACCTGTCAACCGCATAGTAGCTCGCTTCCTCTTGACCTTGACTTGTTTGGAAAAACAAATTGCCGTTTTTTCTTTACTAACTCATTGCCCTGACCAATCTTCATAAGTATGGAGAACTCGCATAAGACCCTGAAGAGACTTCTTTGCACCATTAGGGAAAATGACCACGTCATCTGCGTACATGCAATGAGAAACCAAAGGTGTATTGCATGGTTGTGTAAAATGACCAATTCGCCTCTCCAAACTGCTTTGATTAATAAGACAAGAGAGCACTTTTTGCAATATAATAAAGAGGTAAGAGGATAAAGAATCTCCTTGACGGAATCCTTTTTCCCTTGAAAGAAACCCTTTGCTGTGCCATACATCACAATGGAGTACCATGGAGAAGAAATACATGCTTTAATCAAATCACACACTTGTGAAGAAATCCAAAGGAAGTCGGCACGTGTAATAGGAACTCCCAATCCTCACGATCCTAAGCCTTTGCCATGTCAATTTTCACTAAAATATTACCACCAACAGCTTTCCTATTAATCGAGTGAACCATTTCTTGTGTGAAACTGATATTTTCGAAAATACTCCTACCTGGAGTGAAAGACTCAGGCGAGAGACTATAATCTTTGAACAAACTTTATAAAAGACTGAACACAGAGAGATAGGGCAGAACTTATCAAAACCTGATGGTTTGTCCACCTTCGGAATCATCACCAAATAAGAGGATGTAAAGGCTTGTGGCAATGGTACACCCCGAAAAAATTCAGACACGGCTTCAAGCAAATCTTCCTTAATAATCGACCAGCAGACCGTATAAAACCTAGACCCAAACCCGTCCGACCCTAGGCTGCTGGAGCTTGGGATACTATGAGTAGCTTCTTCGAGCTCCTCCATAGATGGCACAACAATACTTCATCATGAGTTGTTTATTTTTCCTTTTTAATTATTTAAATGAAGTTGTCCACTTGAGCTGAAATATATTTCTTATAGGTTCTGTTATATTGGCATCCCCTGCCCCCAAACTATAATTGCATTCCTCTACTAAGGTTGTGGCTGAAGACACCATAGTTGTAACGCCCCGTACCTGGATGGGTCGGAGAATTACTACATATCACTTGTAAACATATCTCCCAACACATCTAAAATCTTCAAAGATTTCAAAAACAATAATCAATCTCATATTTTCTAAATAAACACATTATAAACTCCACAAAGTCATTACTGTGATAATAATAAACCAAGGGGTCCACAATCTCCCAATAGTCATAAAATACTAAACTGATAAAACCTTAAGTCCTACTAAACCAATTACATAATTAAATCTAAAAGACATCAGAAATTCTTTTTTTATTGGTAGTACCCTTGGGTACTCGACACCCTCTCCTCAGCTAAGTCAAGCTCACAATTCCTAATCCTGGTCCTCAGTTGGACTCTCCACATCATCTGAAAATATTATGAAGATAAGGGGAGTGAGTTATCAATAACTCAGTAAGCAGAAGACATATGCTAGCATGTAAACATGAGCATTTACAAAATACAGTATGCATAATAAAATATTTTCCAGAGTCATCATGCAGAACAAAACATGTTTTCAAACATAATAGAACGATGGTTTTAAGTCACATAAATCCTAGAGTATTCGCATAACATAACCTGAACATCATCATCACATCAAAACAAAGCATCTCACAGAGTAGAGACCCATTTCACCCCCGTGGTAGGGTTGCGCTAACCTCGGTGGCCAAACCAGGCAAAGATAGAGGTGAAATCTTTCCCTTATTACTCTTAGAGCCCCGAGTGTGCACACATGAAAGATCACATAAAAATCACTTTGTTTCCAAAGTGGGTGCACTCAGAGACAGAGAAGTTGGTACCAACCCAAACAGAGCAGAGCAGAGCATAACAGAGTAGAGATAGAGTCAGATACAAAATCAATACACCATGCCAAAGGTTTTCAGATGCCATATCAAAACAAAACAGAGTATCGAAACATATTCAGATCATTTTCACATATTGAAAACAAAAGTCGGAGCATCTTTCTAAATCATTGCACAAATTTTCAAATTTTTATATCGCTCTTTTTCAGATTTTAGAAACAGCATCACAAAATATGGCTCATGTCTACACAATGCATGTCAGAAAATATTTTCCTTTTTTCATACAGATTTCATGAGTAATGCAAATAAGGTTGGTTTTTCCCAAGTTCTCATTTCATCACAAAATATGCAAAATTTTCAGAAAGTCAACCTCAGTCTCAATAATTCATGTAAAGTCTAGCATAAGAACCCCGCTTACTTGACTCCTGCAGCTTATCATCTAATCCTTGAATTCGACCTCTAATAGCCTTGTCACCTATTCAAAAAAAAATACACTAGGTGTTAAAAGACAAACGATACAACTTCGATTTAAAAATGAAAACTCATAATTCCAAACCGCATTTCGGCAAATTAACACTACTCAAAACAGATACATAATAAACCGGACAACTCACACTTCAATCCAAAAATACCGTATTCCAATTTCAATAATGACCGATACATTCACCAAACCAGTTTAAAACAAGCTTTGTCACATGCAACCAGCCATAAAAACAATCTTGACTGCCGATAACAACTCAGACCGCAATTTATAACCCACAAGGAAACTGCGTCAATTCAATAGTCAATATATAAACCCAAAACAACCACCAACCAACCCGGACAGTTACAAAACTCCTCCCACACAGCCACATCAAACTCAACCGCCACCCTTTTTAATTCTTCTACAAAAACAACTCACCAACAGTTTACATGATAGCCTTCAAGCTCAAATATAAAACAGTAGAGATTTTCCAGCAATCACAACAATATAAGCCACTAATTTACAACATGTAAAAATGTAAAACGGACATTCAGGTTACCTTACCTTGGCTGTATTTCGATACACAGTTATACAATGCTATTGTCCCCGTTAACCACAATGGCGATCCTAACAAAAGGAATAATTTGAAATTTAGAGAGTAAGAGGGGGAGAGCCCGTAACTGAGAAACAATGAGGGACAAGACAGTGACTTTACCAGTGTATCACAAATCTGAAAACAAATGCCCAACAATCACAACACCAACTACAAAGTAAAATCGCAGGAGAGATCCACAAGACCTACAAACCACGGACTGCACTTTCAAAACTATATGCTCAGAAGAAATTTCGTGTGAGAGGGAGAGAGATGTGAATCTTAGAGAGAGAGAGAGAGAGAGAGAGAGAAAGAGAAAGCTTACTGACGTGAGGGACTCTCGACAACAACAAGTCTGAGTTTTTCACCCAAAATCGCCACATCAAACTCACTGGAAAATCACTGAAATTCGCAGGAGATCATGAGAGAGGAGATGAGAGGGAGCGACTGTTGATAGGAAAACTGGTGTGAGGAACAAAAGAAGAAATAAACCGTAAAGAATGTGGGGAGATAAGATACTGGGTGAGTGAAAATCGGCTGGAAGAGAAACAAAAGAAAAACCGAAAAGAGAGAGGGAGAAACTATCGGGAAGGAGAAAGGGAAAAGAAAAAAATAAAAATAAAAGAAAGCCGCCGGGGGGGGGGGGGGGGGGGNACAATTGTTCTGAGTCATAAATGTTGGATTTGAAAAAATAAGATCGAACTTTTCTAAAACAGTTTTCAAATAAAAAAGCTCATTGCGTAAATATGAAATTTGGCATTTTTTTTGTAAACTATTATAGCATCACCGATGAGTATTTACAATGGCATGATATAACAACTTTGCCTTCTTGGGAGCTCTGTTGAGAATTTTATAGATGGACTATATTGATTTTTTAAGGGACCATTGTTTCCAAATTTGTGCTATTTTATATTCTTTCTCCAGTTTAATTTTTCATATTTTCAAAATCGAAGCATAGAAATATATATTTGGTGTCTTTAATTGATACAAAGAACATAATCCGACAGGTTTCCTTCCCTAGCTTGCAAACACTGTGTATGAAGGGTCTACCCAAAATAAAGCACGTATGGAGCAATAGTCAAGAACCCAAAACAGTTTTCAGATGTCTAGAGCAATTGAAAATACTTGAGATTGAGGATTGTGGGGTGGAGGAAATTGTTGCAAGTGGAGGAGGCAGAGGAGGAGGAGAGCCAGTAGCAAGGACAATATTGGAGTTCCCTCGAGTAACTGATTTGAAACTTAAAAATTTAAAGAGACTCGAGTGGTTTTATAAAGGAGTGCATGTTACAAAATGGCCAATGTTGGAAATGATTTGGATTGAAGTATGCGAGAAAGTGGAGATATTTGCTTCAGGACTTGTGAGCTTTGAAGAAACAATTGAAGAAAGGCAGTCTGAGATGTCCATTAAACAACCTATTTTCTTGGTGGATGAGGTAAAGAGACTAAATTAAGATTTTCCATATAGGTAGAAGAGTACTTTGACATCCTAATATTGTGAAAGCATTTTGATCTCTCTCCTTAAGTTGATAAATGTAATTAATTAGTGTTTCTAAAGTATAGATTTAATTACAATATTAATCATTATTAAAGAATACTCAAATCTCATTATTATTCTGTATCTGATCGAGTTCATAAAGAAATAATTAAATAACGAAAGCAGAAAGAATTATAAGTATTACAACTGATTTAATAACAAAATTAGAATCTCTACAGAATAAATTACTTTTATGAGTTTTAATGCATTAATTAAAATTTTAAAATAACTTATATTCATATTTTTATAAGAAAAAGTTACTGTTTAGGTCCCAATTTTAAAAGTTTTAAATCCATGAGGGGTGACCCAATTAGCGACTCGTTACGAGAAACATTAAATTAAGGTGTTCAACTATTATTACCAACAAACAAATATATTTAATTTCAACAACCGAATACGCAATACTTAGTTCATCATGAGTTGTTTAGTTTTCCTTTTTAATTATTTAAATGAAGCTGTCCACTCGAGCTGAAATATATTTCTTGTAGGTTCTGTTATATATGTTGGATGCATGGGGTATGTGTTAACCACTGTTCTAATATATTTTACAGCTCTCGTTTTCGAGCTTGAAGAAGTTGCACATTCAGGACATGTATAGCTTGGAAATTATATGGCAGGATCAAGTCGCCTCGAGTTCTTTTTTCAAAAATATTCAAGATGTGCAGATTCATAATTGTGAAAAGTTGTTGCACATCTTTCAATCTAATTTTCATACAACAACATTTTTAACGCAACGTCTGACACGTCTATTTCTATGGGGCTGCAGTTCATTAGAAACTATATTTAGAAATATGGAGGGGCATAACGGTAAAGAATCACAAGTTTTAATAGCTCCAAGTTCAGAGACGGAAGAAAGTGTAGCGAGAGAATACGGAACAGCCAGACATATTGAGTTCCCCATACTAACTCAAATGACACTTGTTAGATTGCCAAAACTCAAGTGGATTTTGGAAGGGGTGGATACTAACTTGGAATGTCCTTCATTGGAAATATTAGAACTGTGGGAATGTGAACAAGTGATTTGGGCTTCAAAACTTGCGAGCAGCAGGAGTAGTCAAGAAACAAGTCAACAGAACCAACTCCAGACTCACATTCAACTTCCACTGCCAAATCTGTTGGAACTTGAACTTGGAATATGTCATGTCAAACTTCCATGGACATCCTTTAAAAAATTGAGAGTTTTGGTGCTGGAAAATTGTGAGAAATTAAGATTTGTCTTCTCATCATCCATAGCCAGAGGCCTTTCACTACTTGAAAAACTAGAAATAAGAAGATGTAACAACATGAGTGCGATAGTTGTGAAAGAAGAAAAAGACGGAATAGAAGATGGATTTGTAATATTCTTCTATCAACTGCAAACCTTGGTGCTAAAGGACCTTCCAAAGCTCGTGAGCTTCTTAAGCACAAGAAGTTCATTCATGACTAATTGCGGGCAAATCATTGCAGAGGGCAACCGCGATCTTCACATACCACTTCTACATCATCAGGTACATCAAACAGTAATTACCAACAAAAGATTCCACACATCAACATGAGTCTGTATAAATGTGTCAAAGCATATATACCGTACTATAAATCATAAACATTCCCAACACTAGTGGCTTGTGGGCCAATTGGCATCCCTGCCCCCAGACTATAATTGCATTCCTTTACTGAGGTTGTGGCTGAAGACACCATAGTTTTGAGTCATAAATGTTATATTTGAAAAAATAAGATGGGACTTTTCTAAAATAGTTTTCAAATAAAAAAGCTCATTGCGTAAATCTGGAATTTGGCATATTTTTGTAAACTACTATAGCATTGCAAAAGAGTATTTACAATGGCATGATATAATGACTTTGTATCCTTGGGAGCTCTGTTGAGAATTTTATAGATGGACTATACTGATTTTTTAAGGGACCATTGTTCTCAAATTTGTGCTATTTTATATTCTTTCTCCAGTTTAATTTTTCATGTTTTCAAATTCAAAGCATAGAAATATATATTTGGCGTCTTTAATTGATATAATGAACATAATCTGACAGGTTTCCTTCCCTAGCTTGCAAACACTGCGTATGGAGGGTCTACCCAAAATAAAACACGTATGGAGCTGTGGTCAAGAACCCAAAACAATTTTTAGATGTATAGAGCAATTAAAAATACTTGAGATTGAGGATTGTGGGGTGGAGGAAATTGTTGCAGGTGGAGGAGGAGGAGGAGGAGAACCACTAGAAAGGACAATATTGGTGTTCCCTCGAGTAACTAATTTGAATCTTATAAATTTAAAGAGACTCAAGTGGTTTTACAAAGGAATCCATGTTTCAAAATGGCCGATGCTGAAAGAGATGTGGATTGAAGGATGCGAGAAAGTGAAGATATTTGCTTCAGGAGTTGTGAGCTTTAAAGAAAGAGTTGAAGAGAGGCCGTCTGAAATGTCCATTAAACAACCCCTTTTCTTCGTGGATGAGGATGAGGTAAATAGACTAAAATTAATTAGTTGTCTTAAGATTTCCTATTTAGGTAGAAGAGTACTTATATATCATAATATTATGAAATCATTTTGATCTCTCCCCTTAAGTTGATAAATTTAATTAATAATTAGTCTTTCTAAAATACAGATTTAATTACAATATTAATCATTATTAAAGAATGCTCAAATGTCATTATTCTGTATATGATCAAGTTCATAAAGAAATAATTAAATAACGAAAGCAGAAAGAATTATAAGTTATACAACTGATTTAATAACAAAATTATAATCTCTACAAAATAAATTACTTATATGATTTTTAATGCATTAATTAAAATTTTGAAACAGCTTAAATTCATGTTTTTATAAGAAAAAGTTACTGTTTAGGTCCCAATTTTAATTCATCATGAGTTGTTTAGTTTTCCGTTTTAATTATTTAAATAAAGCTGTCCACTCGAGCTGAAATATATTTCTTATAGGTTCCGTTTTGTTGGATGGGGTATGTGTTAACCACCTTTCTAATATATTTTACAGCTCTCGTTTTCGAGCTTGAAGAAGTTGCTCATTGAGGACATGGATAAGTTGGAAATTATATCACATGATCAAGTCACCGTGAGTTCTTTTTCCAAAAATATTGAAGATGTGGAGATTCGTGGATGTCAAAAGTTGTTGCATGTGAGCTTCTTAAGCACAATAAGTTCACTCATGACTGATTGCGGGCAAATAATTGCAGAGGGCAACTGCGATCTTCACATGCCACTTCTGCATCATCAGGTACATCAGATAGTAATTACCCACAAAAGATTTCACACATCAACACGGGTGGTCCGTATAAATGTGTCAAAGCATATATATCGTACTATAAATCATAAATATTTCCAACGCCAGTGGTTTGTGGGCCAATTGGCATCCCATCATAGTTTTGAGTCATAAATGTTAGATTTGAAAAAATAAGATGGAACTTTTCTAAAACAGTTTTCAAATAAAAAAGCTCATTGCGCAAATATGGAATTTGGAATTTTTTTGTTAACTATTATAGCATCGCAAATGAGTATTTACAATGGCATGATATAATGACTTTGTATCCTTGGGAGCTCTGTTTAGAATTTTATAGATGGACTATACTAATTTTTTAAGGGACCATTGTTCCCAAATTTGTACTATGTCAGGGCAAACTTCCATCGACATCCTTTAAAAAATTGAGAGTTTTGAAGCTGGAAAATTGTGAGAAATTAAGATTTGTCTTCTCATCATCCATAGCTAGAGGCCTTTCACTACTTGAAGGACTGGAAATAAGAAGATGCAACAACGTGGGTGCGATAGTTGTGAAAGAAGAAAAAGACAGAATAGAAGATGGAGATGTAATATTGTTCCATCAACTGCAAACCTTGGTGCTAGAGGACCTTCCAGAGCTCGTGAGCTTCTTAAGCACAAGACATTCATTCATGACTGATTGCGGGCAAATCATTGCAGAGGGCAACCGCGATCTTCACATGCCACTTCTACATCATCAGGTACATCAGACAGTAATTACCCACAAAAGATTTCACATATTGACACGGGTGGTCCGTATAAATGTGTCAAAGCAGATATATCATACTATAAATCATAAAAATTCCCAACGCTAGTGGCTTGTGGGCCAATTGGCATCCCCTGCCCCAAAACTATAATTGCATTCCTCTACTGAGGTTGTGGCTGAAGACATCATAGTTCTTAGTCATAAATGTTATATTTGAAAAAATAAGATGGGGCTTTTCTAAAACAGTTTTCAAATAAAAAAGCCCATTGTGTAAGTATGGAATTTGGCATATTTTTGTTAACTATTATAGCATCGCAAATGAGTATTTACAATGGCATGATATAATGACTATGTATCCTTGAGAGCTCTGTTGGGAATTTTATAGACAGATTATACTGATTTTTGAAGGGACCACAAGTTTTAATAGCTCCAAGTTCAAGGACGGAAGAAAGTGTAGCGAGAGAAGACGGAACAATAAGACATATTGAGTTCCCCATACTAACTGAAATGAGACTTGCTAGATTGCCAAAACTCAAGTGGATTTTGGAAGGGGTGCATACTAATTTGGAATGTCCTTCATTGGAAAAATTACGACTGTCGAAATGTGAACAAGTGATTTGGGCTTCAAAATTTGCGAGCAACAGTAGTAGTCAAGAAACAAGTCAACAGAACCAACTCCAGACTTGCATTCAACTTCGACTGCCAAATCTGTTGGAACTTCAAGTATGGATTAGTGGCCGGGAGCAAATATTCCCTTATGAACTTGTTGATCCAGTCCCACGATTAAGACGACTAGAGCTCTATAGTCTATCTATGCTTACACATTTGTGGAAAGAAGACAGTACCCAGCCATGCCCACTTTTTCATAATCTGGAATTTCTTCATCTGTCACGATGTGGAAAATTGAAAAACATAGTGCCATCCTCGGTATTTCTTCAAAATTTGACAGAATTGCACATATCGTATTGTGATGGATTGATCAATTTATTAACATCCTCAACTGCCAAAACTCTGGTGCAACTCAAAAAAATGACTGTGATGGAATGTAAAAGGATTACAGAAATTGTAGCAATGGAGGATGCTGAAGCAAATGTGACAATTACTTTCGACAAATTAGCATACTTACAACTTGATGGCTTACCAAACCTCACACACTTTTGCTCTGGACCATATTCGTTTGGGTTTCCATCTTTGAAGGAAGTATTTGTGACGTGTTGTCCCGAGATGAAGCCTTTCTATGACAGAGTCTCAAGTACACTAGAGCTAAAAGTCGTATATCTTACTTGAATTTGCATTGGAAGCATGACCTTAATACCACCGCACATTGTCTTTGGGAGTCAAATCACTATGATACAGCTCAATTGTTATTCAGAGAAAGGGTAAGAATATTCTCAATTTACAAAACTATGAATTTTTATCTTTAATGAAATAATCTGTAACTGCAAGTAACCAATTATATATTCTCACATATCTTAACACACTACATAGTTGAAATATATTATTATTCGATCTGGACTTTGGTGTTTTTATCACACTTAATGCTTCTTTTATGATAATTTGATATTTGAAACTTTTATCTTTATAAATATGTTGTTTTCTTTCAGTGGGAATTCTGAAGAAGATGATCAAGATCATCCTTAATATGCATGCAGCAGCTGGAATGTCGCTCTTTCTTTTGAAGTCAGTGGGTGCAGAGGACCCTTCATTCCCATTAATGTTTTAATATGGTTGTTTGTTTTATTATGTCTTCTTTATTTTCAAATCTCTATCTACGAGAGAATAACAAAACAAAAATAAGGTTTGACATTATATTGATTTGATATAACTCCTCATGAGGTACTGTAGTTTGCAACTTTAATGGTGCCAAGAAATAAACTTGAATTATAATCGTTGGATTATAATTTGACCATTTGATTATGAATTTTATAACAGTATTGTGTTTTTCACCATTTGGTTTGTACAGGATATCATATAGTTTGTTGATAAGTAGATTTCTTAACAAAAACATAAATATTTTAATATGGAGAAAGGGAAAATTAATCAACTAATTTTTCAAAAAGAAGAAAAGATGCCATGGATATGGATATAAAGGATGCCAATATATTCAATTCATATATAATATGATATTAATTAATACTTCTTCTTCTCTACCCGATCTATTGTACGGTTCTCTTTATCATTTTCTCTCGTTCTTTACAGTCGCTCTCTCTCTTTCTCTCTACTTCGCCAGGTACTCTCTTCCTATCTCTCTCCATTTCAAGGTTTTAATTGGAACAATTTATTTTCTCTTTTTATTTTTATTTTTGCCTTTTAATTTCATGGATTTGTTTGAAAGAAAAGGTAGGGAAGGTAGAAATTTTTAGAAAATAAAATGGATTTGAAGGTGCTTGGCATTGTAGAGTTTTTAAGCCGCTAAAGTGATAGTTTCCACCCATCGTGGTATTACTATTAGGCTAGGTTTGACAAGAATGATCAAGGATTAAAATAGGCGTGCATTGGATGTGACGGTCAAGTGTGTAGGTTTCGCTTGGGATACTAGCAAATTTCGAGGACGGAATCTATTTAATTATATAAAAGCCGGGTTTTAACTTTCTGAGTTGGCATTCACACCGCAATTTTCGGTGTAACACACGATATACACACTCTTTACTCTATTTACGCGCTTTACACTATATACACACGCTTTACACGAGATATCGCATTCATATATAATGTCAAGCGTCGCATTCATTCATCTTATTGTTTCACCAACAGCGCCCATAATATGATCTCGAAAAGGAGGATTCGAAGAAGGCGACGAGTCGTATGATCTCATGTCAGGTTAGTGAAATTAGAACCGAATAGGAAAAATACTCTGAAGTTAAATAGAGCCCAACTTCCACTATCTACATTCGACAATTACAAAGCACAGTCCGAATGGAGGGTTGGATATAAAAAGGATAAGGACTTGAAACTCCCTAGCGAGTCGAACCGACATGGTCGAGTCTAACTTCCTGTCCAAGTCTAGATCACCGATTTCTCTTGCTCGGATTTATGATCTTCTCCTCTCAGTCGGATATGCCGACGCCGTAAAAACCAATATATCTGCCTCCGAAAAGCTCTATTGAAGCATCATCTAGTGCATCGCTGTTGTTAATGATGAAACTCAAACACACCTGGAGGAAATGTATGTAACCATCTCCGAATCATCTTTACGCACTACGATATGATTGCAATCAATGCCGTGAATAATTCTCATAATTGAATAAAAAAAGTTAAAATCTCTCATTGAGGAAGCGATTTTCTGTGCAGGAATAACGTTAAATTACCTTGGTATTGTTACTATCACTCTATGACGAAGAGAACAATTCAAGCGCTTTGAGCTATCGGTGGGGATCGGAGAAGCAAAATCCTGTTCGGTGGGACTTCAGAGGGATAGTGGATCTGATCGACGTCTTATTCGAATCCTCCTTCGATCAAATTGAGACTCTAGACTTCAAAGTCATATTTATATCTCTTGACCGCTGACTATGACTTAGAACCCAACGCTCTCAATCAAGTATGTTTTTCTTTTTCTATAAGAATTTTATTTACTTGGTCCATTTGGTTGCAAATAAAACTGTGTTTGTAGATGTGTAATTTTGCAATTTCTTAGCATCGGAGTGAAGCATAAGCTTTTGGATGGGTTAGTTTTAGAATTTATGATATGGTTTTTCTGCAATTTTTTCTCTATGTATACTAGATGCTTTTACTTGATATCATCTCTATTCGCACTTGCCTTTATTTTCTCAATTGTAGCATATTTCTTGAAAATTTTGATATTTTCTGTGCAGGATATCTTATTTAGTTCACAATCTAGTCTCATACTAATTGTATCTATTTTACATTTGTTTTAAATTGAACAATCTTTTTTTTCATAAGAAATTGAACAATCATATATATATATGAATTACATTTTTAATATTGTAAATTGACCATGAAATATTAATTGGTAAAGTGAACTTTTTTATATATGCATACTTCATTTTATATATATTTGATATATATTTTTTTAATAATTGTGATAGTGATTATGTATAATAAACTATTTAGATTTATAAAATTCAGTATAAATAACAGTATGCGCATTGCACAGGTTTTTATAAGGGGAGGATGTAAAACTCAAGCCTAGACCAGTTCTCACCAAAGTAGCATTACGGCGTCGTTTTCAGGTAACGCTTTAAGCCTTTGTTTTCCTTTCTTTTTTTCTTTTCCTCCGACGGTTTCTTCCTCTCTCCCTCTCTGCCTTTTAGTTTTTGCTTGTTCCCAATCTCACTCCCACTTTTTTGTCAACTTCTCAACCGCATCTCTTTTTTCTTCACTTTCAGAAATTTCACTCATCAGACTCTCTCCCTTTCCCTCACAGCAGTTTCTCAACCTCGCCCCCAAAGCCCACGGTCCCAGACCAGAAGGCAACACCACTGTCGCGAACCACCAAGCACTGAAGCCAGCCTCCTGCCAACCAGCCACCTCCCAACACCTTACCAGACCACCGCTGGAAGCCACCAATCGTGCCTGGCTACAGCAAGATGGGACACCCCCATGGCCCAACGCCTCCATGTCCTCAAACGAAAACCACCCCATAGACTTGCACCACCCAAACACTGCCTACACACCACCACCTTGCAAGCCTCCCACATTCCCTCGGTTCCAGCCACCACTTCACGACAAGAGCTCCACATTGCCGCCACCCTTCACCGTGAAACCCAAGCCACCATTGCACGTTAAGAGGCCTCTGTTTTCACTTGCAAAAAACAGAAAATGCTTTCCTTCGAACTTTGCCTCCATGCAAGCCGCCCAATCACTCGTCGTCCGTGTGCTGTAGCCCAGCCGTGAATCCGCAAGTGGAGCCACCGTAGATCACAAAGCAAGATTCCATGGTTGGACTATAGCCCCCGTTGCATGGTCCGTAACTCCCTCTTCCTCTTTCTCTCGGGTTCCATCTCTCTCTCTCTCTCTCTCTCTCTCTCTCTCTCTCTCTCTCTCTCAGTGACGTGCCACCGAGCCGTACACCATCAACCGAGCTAGCCACCGCTTCTGTCGACCCTAGCCATTTCTCTCGGTTTGCCCAGACTTTATCGCACTGTTTTGTATTTCTCAAGTATTTCGTTTGCATTTTCATAAGTATTTCCATTTCTAGTTTTTGGTCCCTACCTATAGATTTGTTGAATAGTATAAATAAGCCACTTTTAATACTTTGTCGTATAGCATTTGTAAGCATAGTAAAGAAATTGTTTTAAATATATTTATATTACTACATCTAGTTTTTAAGTTAGTATGCTTTCTTGCTCTTTGATGTTTATTTTGATATTGAGTTTGATTTATTTGAGATGTTTCATGTGGGTCATATTTAGCGTGAAATTATAATTTCATATAGATGGTATTTAAAGATCTAAAATTTTAGTTATATAGTAATAATAGTTATAACTATTTTCAATAGTAAATAAGAAGATTTTAGCATTTTATTCTAAATGCTTTAAAATCGATTTAAGTATATTTTACTAAATAAGTTTTTCAAAATTTATATTATTTGAATTTGAATATTTTATGATTTCCTACTAGGTTATATGTTGGAAGTATTAAATTATCATTTTAATAATAGTTTATAGAGATATAAGTTTAAATATAATTAAGTTAATTTTCGAAAAGAATTTAAGTTGTTTTTCCATTTTTGATAAAATTATTTTATAATAAGTTAAGCTTATTTATTTATTTATTTAATAATGATAATATATTTATTAGATTTCTGATAACTAAATAATTATCAAAGCTATTTTCTGTAGTATGAATTTAGGTAAATGGAGAGTTTTAGCAAGTTCTTTTAGAAGTTTAGTAACGCTTAGTGTTCTGTACAGGTGACAATTGAAGACGATGGCATGAGGATCTAACCCATAAAAATACTCCTCAAACATTCAAACATTCTCATCAAAACAAACTCAAAATCAACAAAGCGAGAACAAAACAAACAGAGAGAAGAAAACTTATACAATATTTCGATCCTCTTTTCACACGAATGACTGTCTCTACCATAAATTTGGATCACTGGCCTACTATGTAAACAGCGTGAATCTTTTACTAAATAATTAACCGAGTGAAGAAAAATTATAATTAGATATTTAAATTATTGTTTTTAATTATTCTTCAGAATAATTGAACCAAACTTTGTCCCCAAAAACAAATATCTATCTGTCTCATATTTCTTCCATAATATTTGCATTTTAGCACTTGTAATTATCTAAACAAAATAAACTAAATAAATCAACTTTTTCAAATCTCAAAACAAAAATAATATTAAAAAAATATATTCTAACAATATTTTATTCAACTTTCAACTTTTATCTCAACTCATCATCGCATCTACAAAAACAAACGATCTCATCTAATTATTACAAATGTCTCGGAATTCTAAACAAAATACAACAAACAATTCAAAATTTTCAAATCTCAAAGCAAAAATAAAATTATAACAATATTTTATTCAACTTTCATCCCATCTCATCTGTGTAACCAAACTAACCTAAATTTCGGCTTCTAAAATATTACTTTCTCCATTCACGTTCTTACTAGAAACTAGAGCTAATTAAGGACTAATTACTTCTGTATAGTGAGGCAGCTGCATAAAATTGAATTCAGTGGTATATTAATGAACTTTAGCAAATAAAGATTAGAAAGTTAATTAGGTGACTAAACGACACAATTGATGATCGAGGTGGTTGCATGGTAATTAATCTCCATGAATTGAAGTATTGTCTTATTTTCAAAATTATATGTATGATATATTATATCTATTGATCGGTTTTAAGGCAGAAACAATTAAAATCTAGTAAGTTACATATATTATATAGCGTGAAAAAGAAACCCCTAAATTTATTATATATAGGAAAAGAAAAAAGAAAAACAATCCTAGTTTTTGTGTAGAACTTGCATGAAAGACATTTTGGGAAATTGAAAATTGGTCATTTTAAATAAGGGTGCGGCTACTATGCCACCCCAACTTTACCGCTGGGCGGTAAAAAAGTTTTTTTTTCATATTTTTTTTACATATTTAAATATATTTAAAAAATTAAAAAAATACATCAATACATTTAAAATCATTAAGTAAAAAAAAAAAATAATTAACCAAGCGGTCAAATGAAGGTGTCAAATGAAGTGGGCATAGTAGATTAATCCTTTAAATAATAAGGAGAGTATAAGAGTTGATGACAAGTGGAAAAGTTAGTATTGTAATTAATATAAAATAAAATAATAAAATTAAAGAAACAATAGAAAAGTAAAGAAATTAGAAAATGCTGAGATAGGTAGTAGCTACATCCATCCGAGCAAAGGAAATGCTTCATAAATTATCAGAAATTGATAATATTATACATATGCCTAATAGATTAGTGATTCCCACTGGTTAACATACACCTCATATATATATATATTACATTAGTAATTAATTAATAATACACTTTTTTATTATATATTAACAAGTCCATATTTTATATTATCTCAGAATATTATGAATAGTAATTAAATAGTCTATGAATAGTAATGAAATAATTTGAGTTAAGATATTTTATTAGATTTTGGAAAATGAAAGTTAAAAAATTAAATAAAAATATTGTTTTAAATTTGGATAAAAAAGTATTGTTTTCTATATTTTGTCTGAAAGTTAAAAAAAATAATATAAACATTAGATAATTATTAGATAAAAAAAATTTAAAAAAATATTTTATATTTAAATGATATTTAAAAATAAAATATTCAAAAATATATGAAAATACTCTTATATTCAAACGGAGTCTAATCAAATGAATGATTATTATTTGAGAGTGCTACATAGCAGCCACTGTAGTGGTGCACACTTTGCACTCACTACGTGGCTGCATATGGATCTTTCATTTTTTTTTTCACTCTTACCCGCTCTCTCTCTCTCATCTCTCATCTCTCACTTTCGCTCTCTCTCGCATCTCTCATCTTCGCTCTCTCTCTCATCACTCTCGCCCCTCCTCTCTCTCTCTCTCTCTCTCTCTCTCTCGCATCTTCGCTCTCTCTCTCTTGCCGGCTCTCTTTCTCTCATCGTCTCTCTCTCATCGACCGGCTCTCTCTTTCTCACCTGCTCTCTCTCTCTCGTCTGTCTCTCTCTCTCGCCTACTCTCTCTCTCTCTCTTCGTTTCTCTCTCATTCTCAGTTTCTCTCTCTCATAACTGTCTCTCATTCTCGGACTCTCTCTCATCGTCTCTCTCTCAATCCAATATTAATTTCAAATTTAATAGATGTGTGGTTTGGATCAAGCCACATCATGTGTGTAAAAATGGCTGCTTCCAACAGTGGCTACTGCTAATATTTTTCCTTACCTTATAGATTTTCTTTCAGAAGTGGTTTGTTTCTCAGAGCTAATGGATCGGATCTGTAGATTACAAATGTTAAACAAATGGTTCGTTTAGAAGTTAAACTTAATTGAAATCAATTTAATTTAATTTAATTTTAAACTAAATTTAATATTTAAATACTCAACTCTTAAATTATTAAATTCATCGTAATTCAAAACTTTTTTACATATAGAATCTATAACTTTTTTTAACTTAATACTTCTTTATATACAAGACTTACAATATTTTTTAATTTTATATAAATATATTTAAATTTATCTTAATATTTAAATATATCTAAATTCATTTTAAATAAATTTTATAAAACTTACTCATCACTTTTAACTTATTACTATTCATCCCAACTTCAAAAGTTGCATCAGACATCGGTAACTTACTAGAGGGAGTAAGGAGCTTTTAACTATTTATTATTATTATTATTATTGATTACAATGTTGTACCCAGCTAGGTGGTGGCTGGATCAGGAAACGAAAAGGTCGCTAGGTAGCTAGCTGTATTGACAGCTTTCTTACCATACATGCACAACATCAAATCTTAGTCCACTTTCCTTTTGTAATTAGCTTATTCTTAGGACTCTATCAACTTAGTCCACTTTCCTTTTGTATAATGTTTCCTTACATAGCTATTTTCCTTATATAGCTCATTGTACATCTATATATTTTGTAAAGCTTAATACGAATAGTATGAATTTTCAGTGCAATATTTTCTTCCTTCTTCCTTCTTACATGGTATCAGAACAGGCTAACTTATGACCAATGATGGGCTTCTGCGACCTACCCACGATGATGGTACCAGAAATACCGGCCCACACGTGAGGGGGCGTATTGAGAAGTCCCACATGGTCTAGGAACAAACTCATCCTGGGCTTTATAAGGAATTACCTCACTCCTCCTATTAGGCCTTTTATCTTTCAATTTACTCTCAGTTTCCCAAATTGCCCTCCATAATTCTTGTCTTATAACTTTTTCCTCTAAATCTTGTTTATTTCAGGACTCTCAATCGATGAAGCCGATTGGAGCGGGTGATCTATGCAATGGGCTCTACGTGTATCGTCCCGAACCTCCCGTTATTTTTGCTGTTCCATCTACTGCAAATAAGACCTTATGGCATCAACGTCTAGGTCATCCCTCCAGTTTTAATATTCCCAGCATTTTTAATTCTTCTTGTACTCTTTCTGATTGTGATGTTTGTGCTCGTTCTAAACACACTCGATTACCTTTTTCCAATTATGCAAATAAAAGTGATTCTCGTTTTAATCGCATTTTTTGTGATATTTGGGGTGGTTATCGCACGGCATCCTTATGTGGCGCTCATTATTTTCTCACAATTGTTGATGATTTTTCTCGCACCACATGGGTTTATCTTATGCGTTTTAAATCTGAGGCTTACACCCATTTAACGCACTTCTTCGCCCTTGTCCAAAATCAATTTAACACCACCGTCAAAATTATTAGAACTGATAATGGACAAGAATTTCTTTCCCATCAATTTCAAACATACTTGCACACAC
>QEOT01004156.1:63485-138716 GCA_003123785.1 Pterocarya stenoptera
ACGCACTTCTTTGCCCTTGTCCAAAATCAATTTAACACCACCGTCAAAATTATTAGAACTAATAATGGACAAGAATTTCTTTCCCATCAATTTCAAACATACTTGCACACACACGGCATCATTCATGAACGTACTTGTGTCGAAACTCCTCAACAAAATGGCGTTGCGGAGCGTAAACACCGACACCTTCTAAATGTTGCCCGCAGCCTTCGCTTTCAAGCACACTTACCTCTATCTTTTTGGGGCGACTGTGTCCTCACTGCAGCCTACCTCATCAACCGCACCCCTAGCCGCACACTCCAAAATAAATCACCTTTTGAAATTTTGTTCAATAAAATTCCCCACTATGACCATCTTCGTGTCTTTGGTTGTCTTTGTCATGCACAAACTCTCAGCGCTCACCGCGACAAATTTTCTCCCCGTGCCACTAAATGTGTCTTCCTTGGCTACCCGAGCACCCACAAAGCCTACAAGCTCTACAATCTCCAAACCCAGTCCGTCTTCTACTCCCGAGATGTCACTTTTCACGAACACACATTCCCTTTCCAAGACCTTCATGACATTTCTCCTCTCCCCGACCCTATTGTTCCTCCTCCCGTCCCTGAACCTATTATGTCTACTGACCCTCCGACCTCTTCTGACTCCCCTATCTCTTCTGATTCCCCGACCCCTGCGACCTTACCCAGCTCCTCTCCTCTTGCTCCTCGCCCTCGTCACACTATTACGCGACCTGCCTACCTTCACGACTATCTTTGTCCCACCCTACATGCGGAGCCCACGGCATCTACACCTGCTTCACCGGCTTCAGGTACTGCTCACCCTTTGTCTGCTTTTCTTTCATATTCTCGTTTTTCTCCCTCACATATTACTTATTTGAATGCTCTTACATCTTGTACTGAACCCTCTTGCTATAGCACTACTATCCGCCACTCTCACTGGCGCGAGGCCATGACTACTGAGCTTCGTGCTTTAGAGGATAATTCCACCTGGACTCTTGAGCCTCTCCCTCCCGGTAAGAAACCCATTGGGTGAAAATGGGTTTTCAAAACCAAACTCAAAGCCGACGGATCTATCGAGAGATACAAAGCTCGGCTCGTTGCCAAAGGATACACTCAGGTTGAAGGCCTTGACTACCATGAGACTTTTGCTCCGGTCGCCAAAATGACCACGGTCCGCTGCTTATTGGCTGTTGCAGCTACCAAAAATTGGATTATTCATCAGCTCGATGTCAATAATGCCTTCTTGCACGGCGATCTTGATGAAGAAGTCTACATGACTCCACCACCTGGCTATTGTCCCAAGGGAGAGACGCGTTTGTCGCCTCCGAAAATCCCTCTATGGCCTCAAACAAGCCTCCCGGAACTGGTTTTTTAAACTAACCTCTGTGCTTCTTGATGCAGGTTTCCATTCGTCTCAGGCAGATCACTCTTTGTTCACTCTCACTACTTCCACCAGCATTGTTCTTGTTCTTGTTTACGCTGATGACATCCTGGTTGCTGGTAACGACCTCTCTCAGATTGAGATTTTCAAGAAAATTCTCTCCACTCATTTTAAGACAAAGGACCTTGGTTCCCTAAAGTACTTTCTAGGACTCGAAGTTGCTCGTTCTCCCACAGGCATCTTTCTTAATCAGCGCAAATATGCCCTCGACATTCTCTCTGACAGTGGACAACTTGGTGCACGAACTGCTCCCTTTCCTATGGAGCAACATTTGAAGCTTACTACTCAAGATGGCGACCTCCTCCCTGATCCTGGCCTTTATCGTTGTCTTGTTGGTCGTCTCATCTATCTGACCATCACCCGACCTGACATTGTTTATGCCGTCAACACGCTCAGTCAATTCATGCATGCTCCTCGGGTCCCCACATGACTGCCGCTACCAGAGTTCTTCGCTACATCAAAGGTTGTCCGGGCCAAGGCATCTTCTTTCCTTCTTCCAACAGTACACATGTTTCAGCTTATACAGATTCTGATTGGGCCAGCTGCCCCATCACCCGCCGCTCTACCACCGGCTACTTTATTCAGTTAGGCACTAGTCTGATCTCATGGCGCGCCAAGAAACAGCATACAGTCTCTCGTTCTTCTGCTGAAGCTGAGTATCGAGCTATGGCCTTCACCACCTGTGAACTCACTTGGTTAAAACAGCTTCTCACTGATCTTGGTGTCCCCCATCCCGAGCCTTTTACTCTCCATTATGACAATCAATCTGCACTGTACATTGCACACAATCCTGTGTTTCATGAGCGTACCAAGCACATTGAGATTGATTGCCATATCATTCGCGACAAAATTCGCTCGGGCCTTCTCAAAGCTGTTCACACTTCTTCAAATGAGCAACTTGCGGATATCTTCACCAAAGCCTTGGGACAGGAACTTTTTCATCATTTTTCGCGCAAGTTGGGCATTACAGATCTCCATGCGCCAACTTGAGGGGGAGTATTGACAGCTTTCTTACCATACATGCACAGCATCAAATCTTAGTCCACTTTCCTTTTGTAATTAGCTTATTCTTAGGACTCTATCAACTTAGTCCACTTTCCTTTTGTATAATGTTTCCTTACATAGCTATTTTCCTTATATAGCTCATTGTACATCTATATATTTTGTAAAGCTTAATAAATAGTATGAATTTTCAGTGCAATATTTTCTTCCTTCTTCCTTCTTAACAAGCTGGGTAGTGGGTACTCGATCATATTCCACTGACAATTTTTAATTTTTAATTCCCATCAGCTTGCAGGCTTCGTCGGGCTACATGACTTTTTGTTGCCATTGAAGCTTTTCTGCTGCCTGTACTTCAAAATCATGAAACGTTGCTTACAAAATTAGTATTGTTAATTCTAGCACTTTAATTTCATGATAAATGCATATTCTCGTATATACATCAGTCTTATTATATATTAATTAACTATATGGAAATTAATACTAATGATAAGCATCAACTTCAGTCATTGAACATATGATAAGTAAATATTTTTTTAATAATTAAAATTAAAATTGCAATTTATCCCGTCATTATAAAACATGTATTTTTTACCAGCTCAAAATCTTTTCATTTGTTTTGAAGAAACGTTCTCCAACTCAATCCAAAGGATATATCCATTCAGTAGGAAGAGAATAGAAAATGGGAAGTACGGTGTTCCTTAAAATTGGATAATTATAAAGAAAGAAGATTATTTTACCTAAATTTCATAAGTCCCCCAATGTGAATGCTTTTATAATTTGTTGTAGGGGTGTTCATCCGGGTGCTGACCCGGGAACTCGGGTATATCCGAACCGAAATTTGGATTTTAAACCCGGGTGGATTCTGATTTTTGAAACCTGGAAATCGGGGTTCCGGGTTGTACCCGGATTTTTTTTTTTTTCTTTGAAGTCCATATAAATGGTTTAGAAGCATTTTTTTTTTTATAAAAGCCTATAATTAAAATGTTGAAAAGCATAATTCTTCTATATTTATTAAAAAAGATTTTAAAAAGTGTTGAAAATCATAATTTTTTATAAAAGCATATATTTTATGAAAAAAATTTCCGAGTTATCATTAAAAAGCATAATACTAACATTTTCCAGAATAATAAAAAATCTATAAAAAAGAAAAACTAAAATGCATGCAATCCACTACATATTACACTATTTTGTTGTTTCAGTGATTCCCGTTTTATCCCAAAAAGATGCTAATTTGGTAATTGGAGAATTGTCTTTGGTATTTGTCAATGAGTGGTGCTAGGCTAGCCAACATTGATCGTGGCCGTGCTACCTATGTCAAATTCATATTCTCATTTTTTTTCAATCTTTTTGTTTATATTTTTTTATCATTTTAAAATATATTTTTTAAAAATATATATCAATACACTAATAATTACTTTCTTAATAAGTAAGTAAAATAAAAAATATTAAAAAAAATTAAATCCATAAGCAATCAAAATGAGTAAACAAGATGGAGGGACATAGTAGCATTATTATTTGCCAATATGACAATAATAGCACGCAACGGACACGGTGACAACCACATTTTAAAATCATTTATTTATTTATTTTTAAAATGCTGGCATGTCACCTAGAATACACGTGTCAAGTTGACGGAAAGTACTAATTGCGAAATTTAAAAATTTCGAGAATAAATCCGAATAACTGAATTTACAAATAAGGAATTTATAAATATTGGTGAAATAGCTTGTGAATGATATTAAAATGGTTTGAGTTATGATATATTATGGTATTTTGAGAATGATATAGAAAACGTTAAATAAAAAATATAATAAATTTAAGATATTATTATAATATTATTTTTTATTTTGAGATTTTAAAAAATTAATTTTTTTATATTTTATTTAGAAGTTTAAAAAAATTGTAATAATTATATCATGATTAATTTAAAATGTTGAATATTTAAAATTAAAAATATCTATTTTATATAATATTTGAAAAGGAAATAATGACAGATAGGATGATATGAAACTCATATAGTAAACAAAGACTCTTACTTATCTCTTATAATCATTTTTAAATATCATACTTTTTTGTTTTTACTTTATTGGTTGTAATGCTCGTTTTTACCTGCAGTACTCTTCCCACTATAAAGAGTCAGTCATATGTCCAACTTCGCCGCACATTATTAATCATGTTTCACTGCTAAACGCCGATCGATCTTGGTTTTCATATAATTAAATGATTCCGGTGACCATCTTGGCATCTTTGCTCTTAGTTTGCACTTTTGATGCGGATCATCGAGGAGGACCAAATTAAAGTGAGGTACGA
This sequence comes from Pterocarya stenoptera, assembly GCA_003123785.1. Taxonomy (NCBI): domain Eukaryota; kingdom Viridiplantae; phylum Streptophyta; class Magnoliopsida; order Fagales; family Juglandaceae; genus Pterocarya; species Pterocarya stenoptera. The sequence goes on from QEOT01004156.1 coordinate 68,238, forward strand.
TCATGATTTCCAGATCAAAAGTATGAATTTATGAGTCATCATGTTTAATTAAATTCTTTCAGATATATGATATTAATTTAGATGTTGCATCTGAATTATTCATCGGCTGTGTTCGTAATACCATATGTGATGATCTAGTTCTTTTTTCAATTGGTCGAGACTCGGACTAGAGAAATTATACAATATTTCGATACTAATACGTACCGATCCTCTTTTCACATGAATGATTGGCTCTTCCATAAATTTGGATCAGTACTGGCCTATTATGTAAACAGTGTGAATCTTTTACTGAATAATTTATCGAGTGAAGAAAAATTATAATTAGATACTTGAATGGATTTCTTCCATAATATTTGCATTTTCACACTTGTAATTATGTTAAAAAAAAAAATTGAACTTTCAGCACACAGCGTGACTGGAGGGCCTGACGAATTGAAAGTGATGCATTTGTGAAAGGATCATTTCTCTGTTCCTGCCTTTTGGCATATTGATAATTACCATATCTTTTCTTGTTTCTGGTTTTTGGTGAAAAGTTTTCTCGTTTCGTTCTTGGGTTCTTCAGTGATTCATTTTAGTACTGATCCGTCTTTACTCAATATCCCACTCCCAACTCTGTTTCTGGTCTGGTATCTACATTGATATTGTGGAATCAGATCCCCGCCTGCCTAGTTTTAATCTCTCTTTGCTTAATTTGGTTTTCAACTTCATCCTTTTGACTCTTTGCTCCAGCCTCCAGTCCATCAACGTCCTGCCGAGAGGTACTCGAATTTATTTCTTTGTTTTTCCCTGTGCTTTTTTGCCATCGCAGTTTCAAGTTCTATATCTTTCCTAGTTTTCATCAGTTTGAAATTTTATAAAAAACAAATTCCCTAAAAAAAAAAAATTAAGAGGAAGCTGGTGACGGACCGTGGCAAACAAGAATGGAGATCGTTATTGCAGTTGCAGCGAAAATCGCAGAGTACACTGTTCGACCAGATGGACGGTGGCTATCTTATTCATGTCACTACAAGAGCAACATGGACAATCTGAAGGAGCTGGAAAAGACGTTGCGGGATGCTAAGAAAGAGGTTGAACGCAAGGTTAAAACTGCTTCAGATAACGGCGATGAAATTAAAGATAATGTAGAAATGTGGTTGAAAAAGGTGGATGATATTATCAAGAAACTTGGTGGAGGTTAAGAAGCGGAATCGACGAACTCTAATCCATCATGCTTGAACTTGAAGCAACGACATCAGATGAGCCGGGAAGCAAAACAGATGGTGGGTAATATTGCTGAACTTCTTGAAAATGGAAACTTCGTCGGCGGCATTTCCCATCGTCCTGCTGCGCAAGATAGGGTGACTCCAAGAAACATGGATTACATGACCTTGGATTCGAGGATATCAATTACGAAGAGAATTATGGTGGCATTGGGAGATGCTTATATCAACAAGATCGGCGTGTGGGGGTCGCCTGGAGTTGGAAAGAGTACACTGATGAAAGAAATTTTCAGGAAAGCCAAGGAAGAAAGCTTATTCGATGAGGTGGCTCTGGCAAATGTGACGGACAGCCCAAACCTAAGTCGAATTCAAGAAGAAATTGCAGATATGCTAGACCTAAAGCTTGATCCTAATTGTAAAACTGAAATGTTAAGAGCAGGCCATCTACGGGCGAGGTTAGAAAAAGACAAGGAGAAGAAGATACTTGTTATCTTGGATGATATATGGAAGCGATTTGATTTGGAGGAAATAGGAATTATTCCTTCCAAAAGATGCAAAGTACCACTCACATCCAGAGATCGACATGTACTATCTTCTGAGATGGGCACCGAAGAGAACAGCTTTAAACTCGACATTTTAGGAGAAGAAGAAGCATGGAACTTATTTGAAAATATGGCAGGTGATTCTGTCAAAGATGATCTTGTTTTGCGAAACGAAGCAATTAAGGTAGCTAAAGAGTGTGGAGGTCTTCCGATTGCACTTGTAACAGCTTCTAGGGCATTAAAGAATGAGAAGAATTTGGGAATCTGGAAGGATGCCCTTGTGCAACTAACAAGACCCACTCCAGAACATGACACAAATATATGGTCAACTGTATATTTTTGTATACAGCTGAGCTATGAACATCTAGATGGTAGACAGCTCAAATCCCTCTTTCTGCTTTATGCTCGACAAGGTTACTACATTTCCTATCGGGACTTGTTGAGATATGGTTTCAGTCTGTGTTTATTCCATGGCATTGATACATTGGAAGAAGCAAGAAACAGACTAGAAAATTTAGTTAGAGATCTCCAAGATGCTTGTTTGCTAATAAAAAGTCCACGTAGCTCCAAGGAATTTTACATGCATGATGTTGTTCGTCATGTCGCTACAATAATTGCGTCAAATGATGATCATAATATGTTTGTCATGAGAGGCGATGGTGGGCAAAAAGCATGGCCAGATGTGGATGAACTAAAACGATGAGAGGCGCTCTCTATTCATGGTGGAGATCATATCCATAAATATCCGAATAAAATGGAATGTCATAAATTAAGATACTTTCATGTCCAGTGTAAACATCGATATTGGAAAATCCCAAGCAGTACTTCCTTCCAAGGGATGGACAAGCTGGAAGACATTTTCTTCCAAGGGATGGAGAAGCTCGAAGTTCTGAGTTTGACAAATATACAGCTTTCATCACTTTTGCCACTTACAAACCTACAAACATTGTGTCTAGATGGATGTAAGTTGGGAGATATTCATTGGATTGGAGAACTCAAGACTTTAGTAATTCTTAGTCTTGCTCGTTCTGACATTTCAAACCTGCCAGGAGAAATAAGGTCTTTGACTGGTTTGCGGTTATTGGATTTGACCTGGTGTTCCAGACTTAGAGTGATTCCTCCTAATGTCTTGTCAAGCTTGGTCAACTTAGAAGAATTGTATATGCAAGAAATCAAAGTCCAATGGGAGGTTGAAGGACCCAATAATAAGGAAAAAATGCTAGCCTTGCAGAACTAAAGAAATTGTCACATTTGATCGCCTTAGAGATAGATATTAAAGATGCCAACAATCTACCGAAAGATTTGTTTTCTGAAAAGCTTGAGAGGTACAAGATATGCATTGGAGATCATAGACGGGATCCGTATCTAATTTTTGCTAAGGTGGAGGCCACCTTCTCAAGAATGTTAGAACTCAAACTGAATAGAGCAGCTTCCAATTGGACTTTGGGATCAAAATGCTACTGAAGAGGACAAAATATCTTTATTTAGACGAGTTGAACAGTACTAAAAGTGTCTTCTATGAATTAGATAGAGAAGATTTTCAACAACTGAAGCATCTCCATATCCAAAATGTTAATATTAAGCATATCCCTGAGTTGAGGACACCGGCTGTTGCCTTTCCTATCCTGGAGACATTTGTTTTGAAACATATGATCAGCTTGGAAGAAATTTGTCAGGGCAACCTTCCATTGACATCCTTCAAAAACTTTAAAGTTTTAGAGGTGGAAAACTGTGAGAAATTAAGATTTATCTTCTCATCATCGATAGCAAGAGGCCTTTCACTACTTGAAGAATTGAAGATAACAAGTTGCAACAACGTGGGTGCAATATTCGTGAAAGAAGAAGAAGACGGAATAGATCAAGAGGCCGGAGATATGATGTTGTTCCGTCGACTGCAAACCTTGGTGCTAATGGATCTTCCAAAGCTCATGAGCTTCTTCAGCACCAGAGAAACCAATTCGGAGGGCAACCATGATCTTCAGTTGCCGCTTCTACATCATCAGGTACATTACACAAGTCCATGTAAATTGGCATTCCCTGTGCCCAAAGTATAATTGCATGCGCCTCTGTTAGGTTGTGGCGGAAGACGCCAGCTTAGTCTTGGGGCATAAAAGTACAATTTGAAAACAAAAATAAGATGGGAGTTACATGTCTAAACTGATTTGGAAATAAAAAGCTGATTACATAATAATGAAATTAATTTACATATTTTCCAAGTGTTGTAGCATGCTAAATGAGTATTTGCTTTCACATCTAGATATGTAATCCTTAGGAGTTAAGATTAAATTAATTTGACATATTAATGGTATGTTCCTCTAAATCTAAAGTTTAAATTCTTGTGTAAATAACTTTTAGGAATTATGGTGCTCGAGATTTTTCCTTGAGTTATATGAAGTACACATAAAAAGCTTTGTCAAGGACATGTGCATTGTCGTAATTAGTCCGGACTTAATTCATGACAGTTGGTCCAATAAAAAAAAATTATAGCTATAATACACTCGTTCCCCTATTTAATTTTGCCTATTTTCAAATTCGAAGCATTGAAATCTTGAGCATCTTTACCTAATATGTGGGACTTAATCCTGCAGCTTTCTTTCCCTAGTTTGAAAAACTTGCATCTGCAACATCTGCCCAAAATAAAGCAGGTTTGGAGTAATGTTAACGGATGTGAGAGTTTGAAGTCTCTCAAGATAGAACATTGTGGGGGTAATGGAGGAAATTGTTGCCAGAGAAGACGGGACAGATCCAACAGTGAGGCTTTTTTTCCCCAGATTAACTCTTTTAAGACTTAGGATAGGTTTGGGGGCAAAGACAAGATGAGATTTCTCATCTTCATTTCATCTCATCATTACACTTTTTCAAATCTCCATACAAAATATAATAAACAATTCAACTTTTTCAAATCCCAATATAAATTTTTCAAATTCCAATTCAATTTTTTCAAATCTCAAAACTAAAAAAAATAATATTTTAAACTTTAGAACAAAACACAAAATTCTCATCTCACCCCTAACCTATCCTAAATGGGTTGCCAAAACTCAAGGAGTGCGTTATTTGGAATTGTCGTCATCCAATGAATTAGATAAACAGGGAGGCACACTTTTCGGGATTGAAGAGGTAACACCGTAACAGTCCAATCAACCTCTCTCTTAAAATTTAGAGCAATAGAACTGCTCGATTTATTTTGGATTAATGGTTGTAGTTATTTTAAAAAATAGTTAAATTTATTATTACAAAGAGTAATATTAGATACAGTAATGGATTAGAGAAGTGTTGCGCACTATTTTTAAAAAAGTGGTCTATTATTAAAAAATTAATTTTTCATATGTATTTTATATTTATTCATTTTTTTTAAAAGTAGTGTGCGATGCTTGCGCATTCCATGACTATAAATATAATTTTTATATTAAAAAATTAAAAAATTTTATATTATCTTTTTCAAAATGATTGCGCACTTACAACCTCCCTCTATTTTGCCATATGTGACGCAACATCAAACGAGAATAGGGACTTAAAAGGGTATCGGTGTTATATTTTTTTGTTTTTTATTAAAACATTTTTGTGAATATTTAAAAAAATATATTAAATAATAAACATACAAATGCTTTCTTTTTTAAAAAAAAAATAAAAAACACTAATACGTACACTTTATCAATACATTTTGTATGTGAAAGTATATTTTCCATCTGAAATTTCTATGTAAATCTATGTCTATAGATGCTCTCTCTCTCTCTCTCTCTCTCTCTCTCTCTCTCTCGGATTTTTTAAGGAAAAAGCTAAAGTGACTTGGGTCTCGATGATGGGTACAACAGTCTTTTTTATAATTTAATGATTAAGATATTATTTTTTTAAATGATGTTGTGATTTTATTTTTAAATATTTAAGGGTATAAAAGAAATGAACGAAAGGAAAAAAAAATAGTTAGTCTTATGTGGACCCATCCTCGGGCTACACCCTCAGTGGGTGTAGCACCACTCATTTGTTAATGACGCTTCTAATTACATGTATTCTAGGCTCAAAGTTTCTAGGTTACCATACATGACACTTATTTGTTTTCGCAGATGAGATGGGGTGAAATGAATTGAGATAAAAATTGATAATTGAATAAACTATTGTGAGAATATATATTTTTAATATTATTTTTGTTTTGCGATTTGAAAAAATTGAATTGTTTATTTTATTTTGTATAGGAATTTGTAACAATTATAATGATTATATGAGACAAGATGATAATAGTTGTGAAAACAAACGAGCTTGGTTTGAATAGTAAATTAAGATGAGAATAATTGAGATAAAAATTAAAAATTGAATAAAATATTGTTAGGTCCCAATTTGAAATTTCTACAGAATATAATCTCTACAGAATAAATTACTTATATGATTTTTAATGCATTAATTAAAATTTGAAATAACTTAAATTCATATTTTTATAAGAAAAAGTTATTGTTTAGGTCCCAATTTTAAAAGTTTTAAATCCACGAGGGGTGACTCAATTAGTGGCTCGTTGCTGGAAACACTAAATTAAGGTGTTGAACTATTTCCAACAAACAAAACATATCAAACCGAATACATGATGAATATGCAACACTTAGTTCATCATGAGTTTTTTTTTTTTTCCAAAAAGGAGGACGACACCTCCAGCAATTTATTAAGAACCTCACTTATGGTGGAGGGAAACCGTGCGTACAACGCCAACCAACTTATTAAAACCAATCAAACCAATACCCAATCCCCATCTAAACATGCCTATGATCTACCAGTAATAATCATGTTGCAAACAACTCTAATAAGCCCTTGTACAGAACAGACAAACCAGACCACACCAGATATATTTATAGTTTCCTTAAGTAAGGCAAACTTAATTTATCTGTTCTAAGAATTCCTTTGAGCTGTACAGGAATCTGTTCTACCGAAAACCATTCTTTATTGACCCCATTTCCTCCTAACTGAGCCAAGAAATCTGCTGCTTCATTTGCTTCCCTGAAGACATGTTGAAACTGAACTGTTACACTCTGCAAAAGACCCATTATCTCCTCCCAAAAATCCTCCATATACCATAAACCGCATCTCTTTTCCCTCATCCATTGAATTACCAGTTTTGAGTCCATTTCAACAATTATTCTATCACAACCCAGGTCCTTACATTTCTGAAGCCCAATCAACAAAGCCATCAACTCAGCTCTATTATTTGTGCCAATGCCAATATTTTCTGCAAATGCAAACTTCAGCATACCTTCCTCATTTCTCAATACACCTCCTCCACCCGATTCTCCTGGATTCCCTTTACTGCTTCCATCAATATTTAATTTTAACCATCCAACATCTGGCTTCTTCCATGTTACTGCAATTATTCTTCTCGGTTTGGGCCTCATAACAGGTACCTGCAGCATTTGCAATATTAATTCATCTCTTTTCAGCAATTTAGAAGCAGCCTTAAGCCTAATTCCCACCCAGCTTATCCAATATTTGACCGATCTCCATAAAATGGCAACAGACTCCCTTTTTGCCTCCATTCTTGCTGAGCATCTCCAACACCACAACCGCCACGTAATAATCACTGGTATTAAACCAATTAAATTTCCTACCTGTGAAGTTGTTTTAGCACGCCTAAACCATGCCTCAATAACCTCCCTCCATGACCTATGGGCAACAAAATTAATACCCACTACTTTGGAAACCAACCTCCATATAGCCGCAGCTACCCTTCCTCCATATAGCACATGGTTTAAATCCTCAATGTTACCTTCTGCACAGCACTCACATTTAGACACCAGAGAAATACCAATACGACGTACTCGATCATCTGTACTCAAACATTGAGATAAAGCTCGCCACATAGTAATTGACATTTTCCTTGGCAATGCAGCATGCCAAACCCACGTTGCCCATTGTTTTTTTGGAGCAACCACACGCACCAACTGCCATGTACTATGCGTTGAAAACTTTCCATCAGAATTTCCTAACCAAATCAATATAACCAAGCCCTGTTTAGTTCCCCCAATCTTTGACAAAATCTGATCAGCTAACTCACAACCAACCAGCTGAACTAATAAATCAGTATCCCAACTATCATCCACCATACATTGCTTAATACTCATATTTTGGTCGTCATTTATCTGTTGATTACATATTGGACCTGTATCCATCCATTTATCCCTCCAGAACGATATATTCCCCTCCTTAACAAGCCACTTAGAATTATCTAGCACCATTGGAACCGCTTCCATGACCATCTTCCAAAACCTGGTGCCTTTCTTTGGATTCACTAGAGAAATATGCTGATCTCTCACATACTTTGCCTTGAAATAATCCGTCCACAGTGTGTTACCAGTCAATAGTTTCCAAGCAAATTTAGTATGCATCGATCTTTGGACATAAAAAATGTTTCTAAGACCGACCCCTCCCTCATCCGTTGGCCTACAAAGCAGGTCCCAAGACACCCACCTGCGCTTAGGCTGTCCATCCAAAACACCCCAGAAAAATTTACTAAACAAATTATAAATCTTGTTTAATACAGCTTTTGGAACATTTATAGCTGCTAACAAATGTATAGGCATGCTTTACAGTACATGTTGTAACAGAATCAGCCTTGAACCCAAAGATAAAAACTTCATCTTCCAACCCTCTATTTTTCCCCTGATTCGCTGCACCAAATCTTCCAAATACACACTCTTCATCCGTCCAGATATAATCGGAACACCCAGATATTTAACCGAAAAGTTTCCTTCAGAATAACCTGTTAACCGAAGAAGCAACCGTCGCCTAGGAATTGAAATTTTAGTAGAGAAAAAAATAGAAGATTTATCCTCATTAACCATCTGCCCTGACCAGCTTGCATACAACGATAGGGTATCTTTAATTGCCTTAACCGACCTCCGTCTTCCATTTGTAAAAATTACCATATCATCCGCATACAAAAGATGTGAAACCAACAGTCCACCTCTCGGTTGTGAAAAAGCCCCTACCTCTCCTACCTCAAACTTTTTTTTCAGAAGATGCGTGAAAATCTCCTCCACTAGAATGAATAAATAAGGTGAAAGGGGATCTCCTTGTCGCAGACCCCTTCCACCTTTAAAGAAACCTCTAGCCGTCCCGTTCATTACCACCAAGTACCATGGTGTAGCCACACATTGGTTAATTAGATTGCAAACCTCCGGAGAAAATCCGAAAGCCCAAAGCACATGCATTAAGAAACCCCAATCAATAGTATCATAGGCCTTTGCCATATCTATTTTCATCATAATATTTCCACCTCTAACAGGCTTGTTAATGTCATGAACAAGCTCCTGAGTTAGACTAATATTATCAAATATACTTCTTCTAGGAAGGAAGGCACCTTGCTCGAAAGAAATAACTCGATTCAAAACCGACGTTAATCTACCCACCAAAATCTTAGAACATATTTTATAGACTACTGAACAAAGACTTATTGGCCTGAATTTATCAAAAGAAGATGGACTCAACACTTTAGGAATTAAAACAATGAAAGAGGAAGTAAAAAACCTGGGAAATGCCACTCCTCGAAAGAATTCACCAACAGCTTCTTCTAGATCATTTCTAACCAAATCCCAACAATGCTGGAAAAAACCTAACCCAAACCCATCTGGGCCAGGGCTGCTGTCCACAAGAATAGAGAATAATGCTTCCTTTATCTCCTGTACAGAAGGAGCCTGACCTATTTCCAGATTTTCAGCCTGTTGAACCTCATCAAGGACTAAATCAGAAAGCTCAGGAATATTATTTCTAGGCCGTGCTTGAAGAAAATCAGTAAAATAATCAACTGCTGCATCATGTATAACTTTCGAAGAAGAAAGAACCCTACCATCACTCATTCGCATATCACTTATAACCTTATGCCTCCTCGCCTGCAAGGCTGAAAAAAAGGAAGAGTTCATTTCACCATGATCAACCTAAGATTGCTTGACATGTTGAGCAATCCGTATTTCCTCTCTTTTTAACCAAGTAGAAAGCTCAAGTTTATCCGCCAAAACTTCATTTTCAACCTCCTCCGAATACCCTTCCTGTAGCCTTGTATCACCTTCTTCAACTCTCTTTTCCAACCTTTTAATATGCACCCCAGTCCATCCAAAGACCTCCTTATTCCAGCTTCTCAGCACCACTCGGAGTCTTTTTAGTTTAAAAGCAAGTTTCAAAAGACCTGACCCTATAGTATCTTCCTGCCAATTCGTAGATACACATCTCCAAAAATCAGCATGAGTAGTCCACATTTGTTGGAACTTGAATGTGCTCGGGCCATATTTAAATGCAATATTAGACAGCTCCAAAATCATTGGAGCATGGTCTGAGGTTCTACGGCCAAGATACCTGACTGCACTATCTGGAAAGATTTCCAAACCTTGGGCATTACATAGACACCTATCCAGACGAGCCCAACCACGGGCTAAACCACCTTGCCCATTACACCAAGAGAACTTAGCGCCTTTAAAAGGAAGATCTATGAATCCTCCCGCATCAATAAAATTACCAAACTCCTCCATAGCACAAGGTAGTCTCGGATTGCCTCCCCTCCTTTCCGTATCAACTCGAATAATATTAAAGTCTCCCAGAGTTACCCATGGTAATTGAAAAGTACCAAATGATAAAATTTCAGACCAGAGACTTCTTCTCTCCAAATAGGAGCACTTTGCATAAACTGCTGTAACCACCAAGGACGAATCAATCAACAAAGAAATCTGTTGATTTGAAAAACCAAGAACACTAACTGTCACTTTTTTTACCCAAAATATCCACAACTTCCCATCTTTAACCCCATTAGAGTAACTCTCATCAAACTTCAAAATCTGTTGCCAACGTAATAATTTACTATCCTCTCTGAAATGCTCAGCCACAATTAATACTTTTGGCTTGTGTTGCTTCAGTAAAGCTCTAAGTCTACTCCTTGAGGTCCCCAGGCCTCTTACATTCAAAACATTATTTTATCAATCATAGATTCAATCTATCAGCTTGCTAGAGGTCCTAGATGAACTACGTAACAAACGACTTGAACCCTCTTTCTTCTTGACCAGTTCCGAATAAGAAACTTCATCCCTCTCTTTGCTTAAATGTGGAAGCATGACAATCTGCACACCTTCACCTTCAGAAACAGAGCCATCTTTCTCTCCTTCCACCGAAAGCATCACCAAAGGAACATCCTGTGCCGGATCAGATAGTCTATCCACCAAAGGAACATCACCTGATAAATCTGCCACCGACGAAATAGGAACTAACTCCAACTCTGTATTTTCTATATCACCAGGCCCATTACCCATCTCATCGACAACTAAGACCCCGTCTACTTGTGACCCGCTAGTTTCTCCATGCTCAACACAACTCTCATTTCCTTTTAACAAAAGCAAATTAACCTGGGTATCTTGCACCTCCAAGACATGCTCTAAAACAGGACATGAAACCAAATTCTCTTGGGCAGGATCACTTACCAAAGTAGCAGGTAACCCTCCCTCCACGTCAACTGTGACCTCTTGTTCTTCTCCTTCATCTTGCATGAGATTCTCAGCTAACACCTTCGAGTCCCCTCCCTTGATATCCCCTTGTGCTGAATCCTGTTTGACATGATCCTCACTATTTTTTGAAACCCAAACACGACCCACCTTTCCATTACCCTTCTTCTTATCCACTCTTTCCGCATGATGTTTACAGGTGCCCTGATTATGCCCTTGCACTTTGCATTTAGAACAAAATGCAGGCAGAGTCTCATATACCACCTGTTGTCTAAAACTGGTAGGATTTTTTGGCGTTCCAATCCAAAAGGATTGAATCGGATTAACAAAAATATTCATCAAGACACAGACCCGCGCACCATCTGTCCGCGTCGCACATCTCGTAGCATTATCCCTGTTCAAATATGTTCCAATAGGAGCAGAGATACTTCTAAAAAATGCTTCATGATAGTAATTCGGTGACAGACCCGGGAGTGTAATCCAAACAGGGACCATAATCGGTTCATGATCCTTTGTAAAATCCATAGTCCACTGAAATATTCGGTAGTTCACCCGATCTACATCACAGCTCTCTCTACTCATAGCCTTCAGAAAATCATCCTCATTCGAGAACCGCACGAACACGTTCCTAGGCCTCAACATTGCCGAAACCACGGGCTGAACACTTAATCCCCATCTCCCATGAAGAAATCCTCTAATCTTGTCAAGCGATGGTCGTTGCCTCAGAAATTTCAACACAACTGCATACTGAAAAGGAACAGCAGACCGCTCCACTTCTTCCTTCGAAAATTGAACACAAATCTCTCCATCCAGAACTTTAGGCTGTCGAAATGGTACAATCACTTCAGGGATTGCCTGAGGAGATTTAGACACCAATTCTGCAAACGTCCGAGACCTGACGCCGTCATCGAGGACCCAGGAGGATCCCCAACGGCCGCCATACTACCGATCGCACGAACCAAAACCCTAGCGTCTCCCAATCTCTAGAGAGAATTTGTGCATCGCCACGTCAGCATATTATTCTAAATGAAGCTATCTGCTTGAGCTTAAATATATTTCTTATAGGTTCTGTTATATTAGCATCCCCTGGCCCCAAACTATAATTGCATTCCTCTACTAAGGTTGTGGCTGAAGACACCATAGTCTTGAGTCATAAATGTTAGATTTGAAAAAATAAGATGAACTTTTCTAAAATAGTTTCCAAATAAAAAAGCTCATTGCGTAATTATGGAATTTGGCATATTTTTGATAACTATTATAGCATCGCAAATGAGTATTTACAATGGCATGATATAACGACTTTGTATTCTCGGGAGCTATGTTGAGAATTTTATAGACGGACTAAACTGATTTTTGAAAGGACCATTGTTCTCAAATTTGTCCTATTTTATATTCTTACTCTAGTTTAATTTTTCATATTTTCAGAATCAAAGCATAGAAATATATATATTTGGCGTCTTTAATTGATACAAAGAACATAATTCGACAGGTTTCCTTCCCTAGCTTGCAAACACTGCTTATGAAGGGTCTACTCAAAATAAAGCACGTATGGAGATGTGGTCAAGAACCCAAAACAATTTTCAGATGTCTAGAGCAATTGAAAATACTTGGGATTGAGGATTGTGGGGTGGAGGAAATTTTTGCTGGTGGAGGCGGAGGAGGAGAGCCAGTAGCAAGGACAATATTGGAGTTCCCTCGAGTAACTGATTTGAGACTTAAAAATTTAAAGAGACTCAAGTGGTTTTAGAAAGGAGTGCATGTTACAAAATAGTCGATGCTGAAAGAGATGCGGATTGAAGGCTACGAGAAAGTGGAGATATTTGCTTCATGAGTTGTGAGATTTGAAGAAACAGTTGAAGAGAAGCCGTCTGAGATGTCCATTAAACAACCTCTTTTCTTGGTGGATGAGGATGAGGTAAAGAGACTAAAATTAATTAGCTGTCTTAAGATTTCCAATTTAGGTAGAAGAGTTATACATCCTAATATTGTGAAATCATTTTGATCTCTCTCCTTAAGTTGATAAATTTAATTTATTAGTCTTTCTAAAATACAAATTTAATTACAATATTAATCATTATTAAAGAATACTCAAATCTCATTATTATTCTTATATGATCAAGTTCATAAAGAAATAATTAAATAACGAAAGCAAAAAGAATTATAAGATTTAATAACAAAATTATAATCTCTACGGAATAAATTACTTATATGATTTTTAATGCATTAATTAAAATTTGAAAGAACTTAAATTCATATTTTTATAAGAAAAAGTTACTGTTTAGGTCCCAATTTTAAAAGTTTTAAATCCACGAGGGGTGACCCAATTAGCGGCTCGTTGCTGGAAACATTAAATTAAGGTGTTGAACTATTTCCAGCAAACAAAACATATCAAACCGAATACGCAATTAGTTGATTATGAGTTGTTTAGTTTTGCCTTTTTAATTATTTAAATGAAGCTATCCGCTCTAGCTAAAATATATTTCTTATAGGTTCTGTTATGTTGGATGGGGTATGTGTTAACCACTGTTCTAATATATTTTACAGCTCTCATTTTCGAGCTTGATGACGTTGGACATTCAGGACATGTATAGGTTGGAAATTATATGGCAGGATCAAGTCGCCGCGAGTTCTTTTTCCCATATTCAAGATGTGGAGATTGATGGATGTGAAAAGTTGTTGCACGTCTTTCAATCTAATGTGTTAACGCAAAGTCTGACTTTTCTATGTATACGCGACTGTAGTTCATTAGAAACTATATTTAGAAATATGGAGGGGCATAATGGTAAAGAACCACAAGTTTTAATAGCTCCAAGTTCAGGGACTGAAGAAAGTGTAGCGAGAGAAGACGGAATAGCCAGACATATTGAGTTCCCCATACTAACTGAAATGATACTAGGTAGAGTGCCAAAACTCAAGTGGATTTTGGAAGGGGTGTATACTAATTTGGAATGTTGGAAATATTACGACTGGAGGAATGTGAACAAGTGATTTTGGCTTCAAAATTTGCAAGCAGCAGTAGTAGTCAAGAAACAAGTCAACAGAACCAACTCCAGACTTGCATTCAACTTCAACGGCCAAATTTGTTGGAACTTGAAGTACAGTTTAGTGGCCGGAAGGAAATATTCCCCTATGAACTTGTTGATCCAGTCCCACGATTAAGGCGACTAAAGCACCATAATCTACCTATGCTTACACATTTGTGGAAAGAAGACAGTATCCAGCCATGCCCACTTTTTCATAATCTGGCATTTCTTCTTCTATTTAGATGCGACAAATTGAAAAACATAGTGCCATCCTCGGTGTTTCTCCAAAATTTGACAGAATTGGACATATCGTGTTGTGATGGATTGATCAATTTATTAACATCCTCAACTGCCAAAACTCTGGTGCAACTCAAAGAAATGACTGTGAAGGACTGCAAAAGGATTACAGAAATTGTAGCAATGGAGGATGGCGAAGCAAATGTGGCAATTACTTCCAACAAATTAGCATACTTACAACTTGATGGCTTACCAAACCTCACACACTTTTGCTCTGGACCTTATTCCTTTGGGTTCCCATCTTTGAAGGAAGTATTTGTGACATGTTGTCCCGAGATGAAGCCTTTCTATGACAGAGTCTCAAGTACACTAGAGCTAAAAGTCGTATATCTTACTTGAATTTGCATTGGAAGCATGACCTTAATACCACCGTACATTGTCTTTGGGAGTCAAATCACTATGATACAACTCAATTGTTATTCAGAGAAAGGGTAAGAATATTCTCAATTTACAAAACTATGAATTTTTATCTTTAATGCAATAATCGGTAACTGCATGCCAATATATTCAATTCATATATCATATAATATTAATTAGTTAACACTTCTTCTTCTCTACCAAATCTATTGTACGATTCTCTTTATCATTTTCTCTCGTTCTTTACAGTCGCCCTATCTCTTTCTTTCTGCTTCGCCAAGTACTCTCTTCCTATCTCTCTCCATCTCAGGGTTTGAATTGGAACTGTTTATTTTCTCTTTTTTTTTTTTTTGCCTTTTAATTTCATGGAAATTAACTGGGTTTCTTTGAACGAAAAGGTAGGGAAGGTAGAAATTTTTAGAAAATAAAATGGATTTTATGGTGCTTGACATTGTAGAGTTTTTAAGCTGCTAAAGTGATAGTCTCCACCCATTGTGGTATTACTATTAGGCTAGTGAAAAAGCAGTGGTTCTACCAACACAACACCTAGAGGGGGGTGAATAGGTGTAGTTCAATTTTTCTGATCTAATAAAAATATTGATGGGCAAGCAATCAAACAATCAAATAAATCACACAGAAAATCAACACATAGATTTGGTCACAAAGTGGAAACTCATTTGAAGAACTCTTCAAAGTCTGAAACCACTCCGGGTGTAAGACACCACCTCCAATCCACTATAGAAAAATGTTTGTTACAACCAATTTAGAGACACTCACAAAACCTTTGTAGTTCCTAAACTTGGACTGCAACACCACGAGTGACCCACTCGATCTCTACACACATGTAGTGCCGGAACTCCGACCTTTTTATAGCTTCTCACGAGAACCTCTCGATCTCTGCATCAACAGCAGCTCCGGAAACCTTCCGGCCAATGAAACACGTCCACTTTGATGGACTTGTATGAGGTTTGATCTTGTGTGTGTTGTGGTGGAGATATGTTCTTCCAAGAGAGATTCACAATGTGGGAAGAAAGTTCTCTCAATAGCTCTTGGAAGCACCTAAGGTTTTTACTCTGTTTTTCCACTCAAAAGAATAGAACAAGATGTTCTATATATAGCCCCAGAGATCCACGACGCTTAAAACACTGAGATTTGAGTTTCTGGAACATTGGCTCGAGCGAAGGATCGAGCGAGAGTCGAGCGTAGGTTAACAATTAGAACTTCGCTCGAGCGGAACATCGAGCAGACATCGAGTGATGCACTCTGCCTGATTTCACTCTAGCGGTGAGTCGAGCGATGCACTCTGCCTGAGTTCGCTCGAGCGGTGAGTCGAGCGGTGAGTTGAGCGGTGCACTCTGCCTGATTTCGCTCGAGCACCAGTTGGGTCCGCTCGAGCCGTGTTGAGCACACTTTGTACTTTTCATGTGACAATGCATCAACACTAGTTGCAACACAATTTTACTTAGGTTTTCACACGAATATGCCAATCAACTAATTTTCCCTCAACAGTTAGGTTGAACTGAATTCTGGTTTTTAAGTAGATGCATTTTCGTTGTTCTATTCATAGATTTATCGATGTAAATGATTCATTGCGAGATATATAAAATTCACTGCTTGATTTTATTCATTGGAATAAATACTTTTTTCACTTGGTAGGTGTACGTACGTAGTTTTGTCTAAGTGAGTTTCTAAAGGAGATATTTGAGATGGCTTTTAGGGTTTTTTTGTAATGTGCCCTTCACTGAACTAGGGTTAAAAAGGAATAGAGAGAGAGAACTTTAGAAGAGAATGTCGAGAGAGAGAGAGAATTGAGAAGAGGAAGCGAGGGAAAGTCTGTTGAACATTTCATGCTATTATTTCCTTTGCTATTGTTTTTGTAGTTGACAATTAATGGAACGACACCGTTTCTTGCCTTCTTACAGACTTCAGCTTAATGCAACGACACCGTTAAGTACTCTACATTAAACCAAAACGACAAACAATACTACAAGTTCCCCACGACATACCGTATGGTTAATACTTCAACTAACAAAACTACCTTCCGATACCATTACTGCTGCTGCATGTGAACCTTGTCCACGAGCCTTCAACACTCTTGCTTATTGCTGTGCAACAACCTTCAATACTTTGGACCCTTACATACCCCTCCCCTTCAAAGCACCTTGCCCACAAGGTGAGGAAACTTCTGCCTTAATTGCCAATATGGTTCCTAAGTAGCCTGGGAAGCATCAGTACCTTCCCATTGAACTAATATTTCTACCATCGCTCTGTTGTTCACCTTCCTACTACGGCGTTGCAGAATAATCAGAGGTTCAGGTGTAATCTCTCCTTGAACATCCACGGGTGGCAATGTTGTCAAAGTAGATATATGAGGTCCCACCTTCTTTTCTAAACACAAGACATGGAAGACAGGATGTAGCTGTGATTGTGGAGGTAACTCAAGCCTATAAGCCACCTGACCAATCCTCTCCAATATCTGAAAGGGACCAAAAAATCTAGGTGACAACTTCATATTTCTCCTCCTTGCTAATGACTGCTATCTATAAGGCTAAAGCCTTAAATAGACCTAATCTCCAACTGCAAAAGTCCTCTCAGTATGTTGCTTATCATACTGAAATTTCATCCTCTCTTGTGCTAACAACATATTAGTCTTCAATATGTCCAATATTTGTTCACGAGCCTTCAACAAGTCTTCCACAACCTGATTAGATGAGAGACCTGGGACATATTCTCGAAGAGGGGTAGGTGGTACACCATAAACTGCCTCATAGGGAGTGAGCTTAGTGGAAGTATGGAAAGTGGTATTATACCACCACTCAGCCAAAACCAACCACTCAGACCAATGCCTTGGTTTATCACCTGAAAAGCACCTCAAAAACTGCTTTAAACACTTGTTTACAGCTTCAGTTTGACCATCACTTTGAGGATGGTATGCGGAAGAGTAAGCTAAATTCACACCTTGCAACTTGAAGAATTCCTTCCAAAAGGAACTGAGGAAGGTAGAGCCACGATCTGAAACAATAGATTTTGGCATGCCATGTAGCTTAAAAACATGATACAGAAAGATTGAAGCTACTTTAACTGCTGTGAAAGGGTGTTTCAAGGGTAAGAAATGAGCATATTTCGAAAGCCTATCCACAATCACTATAACAGCTGAGTAGCCTTTAGACAGAGGCAATCCTTCCACAAAATCCATGGATATGTCAGTCCAAACTGCTTGAGGAACTGGCAGGGACTGAAGCAATCCAGTTGGGTGAACATTTTCAACCTCGTTTTTCTGACAAACTTCACACTCTCTGATAAATTTCTTTATCTCAGCCTTCATACCAGGCCAGTAGAAGTCAGATCTTGCTCTCTGTAGTGACTTGTGGAAGCCTGAGTGACCTGCAGCAGGACTCGCATGAATAAAATGCAATATCCTAACTTTCACGTCGGCACAGTTAGGGATATACAACCTGCCCCTCTTAAACAAAACTCCTCCTTTAATAGAAAATGATGAGTTACTCCCAGGATTTTGCTGTAAAATCACAAACTGCTGCTGCACCACTTGATCCTCCTCATATGCTCTTTTAATCTCTTCTAACCAAGTGGGGCTTGGGATAGATATGGCAAGCAGAGATTGAACATTTCCCTTATGATCTTTTCTGGACAAAGCATCAACCACTTTGTTTTCTACTCCTTTCTTGTACTCCGCAGAAAAATCATAGCCAAGCAACTTAGAAAGCCACTTCTGTTGAGTAGGAGTTCCAACCTTCTGTTTCAACAAATATTTCAAACTATGATGATCTGTTCTGATAATAAATGAACCACCCAACAGATATGGTCTCCATTTCTTGACTACCAAGACCAAAGCTAAAAATTCTTTTTCATAGGTAGACAATTGCAGATTCTTGCCCTTCAAAGCTTGGCTCAAGAAAGCCAAAGGCCTTTGCTCCTGCATCAACACAGCCCCCACACCACTAGCACATGCATCACATTCAATTACAAACACTTTAGAAAAATCTGGCAAGGATAAAACAGGAGGCTGTGTCACAGCTTTCTTCAGCTCTTCAAAGGCTGTAGTTGCTTCCTTAGACCATTTATAAGCTTCTTTCTTCAACAAAGCTGTTAATGGGGCAGCTATGATGCCATAATCTCGAATGAATTTTCTGTAGTAGCCAGTTAGCCCCAAAAACCCTCTCAATGCTTTAATAGATTTAGGAACTGGCCATTTAATCATTGACTCTATCTTTTTCTGATCTGCCTTGACCCCTTCCTTGGAAATGAGATGCCCCAAGTATTCAATCTCAAGGCAAGCAAAGTGACACTTAGATCTCTTTGCAAACAACTGATGATCCTGTAAAGTACTCAAGACAGTAGCTAAATGCTCCAAATGGGATTGTAAATCCTCACTATAGACCAATATGTCATCAAAGAAAACAATGACAAATGTTCATAAAAATGGTCTAAATACATCATTCATAAGACCTTGGAATGTGGACGGTGCATTAGTGAATCCAAAGGGCATTACAAGAAACTCATAATGACCCTCATGTGTTCGAAACTCTGTCTTGGAAATATCATCCTCCTTCATGCGAATCTGATGATAGCCCGACCTTAAATCAAGCTTAGAAAAAACAGCTGCTCCAAAGAGTTCATCAAGTAATTCATCCACCACAGGTATAGGGTATTTATCTTTGATTGTGGCCTCATTAAGCACCCTATAATCTATACACATTCGCCAAGACCCATCCCCCTTTCTCACCAAAAGAACAGGTGAAGAAAATGGTGACTGACTTGGCCTAATGACACCAGATTGCAGCAACTCTTGGACTATTTTTTCAATTTCTGACTTTTGATAAAATGGATATCTATATGGCCTTACACTCACTGGTGTGGAATCTGTTTTCAAAAGTATTTGATGATCATGAGATCTCTGTGGAGGTAAACCTCGTGGCTCATCAAAAATTGTCTGAAATCTGTCCAACAGATTCAAGATATCATGAGGTACATCATGCAACACCTCTTGGGACTGAATTGCAGCTATTTGTAAAAATAAGCCCTTGCTCTGTATTGAAGAAAGTTTAGCAACCCCAACATCATCAACAAGGTTGCTAGAAGTAGAAGTCAATGCTCTTAAGCATGTCAAAACCCCTTTGTAAGTAAACTGCATAAGCATTTTGCCAAAATCCCAAAGGATAGGCCCCAATGACAGTAGCCACTGTACTCCCAACACTATATCACAACCCCCCAAATTTAAAGTAAGCAAATCCGATACAAAGGCAGTACCTTGTATATGTAAGGGCACATCACTATATTTCCCATCGCTAGCAATCATATCACCATTTGCAATTTGAACCTGCATAGGATCAAATTTCTGTATGTGAAGCCCACATTTACTTGCCACTGCAGTATCCACAAAATTATGGGTACTGCCACTGTCAATCAAAATAGTCACCCTTCTTTTCATGATATGGCCAAGAACTCTCATAGTTTTTGGACTTGGTGATCCCACCAAGGCCTGAACTGAAATTGAAGCAACACCAGCAGCTCCTGTCATCTGTTGACTATCATCTTCTTGTGATTGCTCAGCTTCTTCCTCTGGTTTGCATGACTCCATTTGAGATAAATCCATACCCTCTAAAATGTACACTCTTGGTTTTGTACATTTATGGCCTTGATAATACTTCTCATCACAGAAATAACATAGGCCTTTCTTCCTTCTATCTTGCATCTGAGTTTCTAAAATTTTTTGGAAAGGCATTTTTGAGTTAGTCTGAAAATTCCGAGGAGGTGCTCCCAAAATAGAGGGAGCTTGCACTGATCTCTGCAAATTGGCCCCTGAGTCATAGGAGGTTGTCTTCCAACTCTTCCTTGTACTCCAAATATTCTATTCTTGAATCTTGGCCAATCCAAATGCATCATTTAAGTTCCTTGGATTAAACATCTTCACAGTAAACCTCACTTCATCTTTCAAGCCACTTATAAAGCAACTTAGTTTATTCTTCTCAGAAATTCCTTTAAGCCTATTAGAAATTAAATCAAATTCTGTCTTATAGGCAGCTACTGTACTCAACTGCTTCAATCTTGTCAAGGCCTCCTTTGGATCATCATAAACAGATAATCCAAACCTAACTTGCAATGCTTGAGTAAATTCATCCCAAGAATGAAAGAGACCTGCTTCAGTAGAATTCTGAAACCAAACCAAGGCTTCCTCCTCCATGTAAAAGGAAGCAAAAAAAATTCTCTGTCCCGATGGTACTTGATGATACAGAAAATATTGATTAGCCTTATACACCCATGCCACAGGGTTTCCACCAGAAAATCTTGGAAATTCTACTTTAATGTTCTTAAAAATACCTCTATCAACTGGTTCACGGTAAGGTACTTCTTCAGCTTCTTCCAAATTATCATCATGTGCCATTGATCCAGATCCTGAGATCCTTGAGATTTGCTGTATAACTTCTGCAAATCTTTTCTCCTGATTGTCTCTATCAATTTTTGCATTTTCCTGTTGTTATACCAAAACAACAATTGTATCCTCAAGCTGCTTCTGATGTCGATCTTGTTGCAGCTTCAGATGATTCAAGGACTCCACCACTTGTGCATAGGATCGCGTTCCTTCAGCCATGACTACTGATACCAACTGTAATGTGCCCCTTCACTGAGCTAGGGTTAATAAGGAATAGAGAGAGAGAACTTCAGAAGAGAATGTCGAGAGAGAGAGAGAGAATTGAGAAGAGGAAGAGAGGGAAAGTCTGTTGAACATTTCATGCTATTATTTCCTTTGCTACTGTTTTTATAGTTGACAATTAATGGAACGACACCGTTTCGTGCCTTCTTACAGACTTCAGCTTAATGCAACGACACCGTTAAGTACTCTACATTAAACCAAAACGACAAACAATACTACAAGTTCCCCACGACATACCGTATGGTTAATACTTCAACTAACAAAACTACCTTCCGATACTCATTACTACTGCTGCATGTGAACCTTGTCCACGAGCCTTCAACACTCTTGCTTATTGCTGTGCAACAACCTTCAATACTTTGGACCCTTACATTTTTTTACCAGTAAATTTTTAACGGGAGGATGTGTGTTGTGCCATTAGAGTTTGAATTAGTTTGGACTTAGTCGATATTCTTAGGGCATTATGTTTTGTCGAGGTCCTTATTCGAGCTTGTGACTCGTTCGGAAATGAGCAGCACAAAAGGCTATCCCAAGTGCAGGAGCGTGTCGCGTAGTAATTAGGAATAAATTCCTAGATCGTCTCCACAGGGAAAGTGCTTAAAAATCAAACTCGTATAAAGTAGTGAAATATTTACGATGAGAGAATATAAATAAAAATGATGATATGTTCAATGAATGTGAGAATACAATGGAAATGAAAATTTACTAGTCATGGACTAGATTCATGATTGTTGGTTTTGAGTGGATGATGAAAAGTAAAAGAAATTAAAATACAAGACAGTAACTTAAAATTGCTGGAAATTAAAAGTGCAGGGAAATTAAATAGCTGTAATTTAAAGTGCAAGAATTTAAATGACAGAAAATTAAATTGCAGGAATTTAAAGCAGAAAAATAAAAGCGCAGAAAAATAAATGACATAAAATTAAATGACAAGAAAATAAAAGTACAGGAAATTAAATGACATAAAATAAATTGCAGGAAATTAAAAGTGCAGGAATTAAAAGTGCGAGGAAATTAAATGACAGGAAATTAAATGACATAAAAATAAATTGCAGGAAATTAAAAGTGCGAGGAAATTAAATGACAGGAAATTAAATGACATAAAAATAAATTGCAGGAAATTAAAAGTGCGAGGAAATTAAATGACAGGAAATTAAATTAAGTAAGGACATGAATTGTAAGGAGTAAACTTGATGTTTGGGAATGGAGACTGCGTTCTCCAACCCAAAAATCTGAGTTCCAATGTAAGGAATAAATCTGATGTTTGGAAATGGAGACTGTGTTTTCCAACCCAAAAATCTGAACTTCCAATTAAAGTAAACTCTCAAAAATAAAATGGACTCTCAACATTTATAAAAAAAAGACTGAAAATTTACTCACTAAACAAACTCAAAACTGAAAATAAAGACTTACAAAAATAAAATTTACTGGACTATAAATTAAAACTGATTTCTGAAATGATAAATGAATTACACAAAACTAACATTTGAAAAATAAAAACTGACTGAAAAAAAAACACTATTTTTTTTTTTCTGAATTTTCACTCTAATTTCACACTAAAATCTCTCTAACATCTCACACTAATTCTCACTGACTTCTCCTAAACTCTCTAACATCTCCTCCCCTTTCTTCGTCTGCCTCCAAGCCTTTTATAGGCATAAAAAATTCACTGTGCTGCGTTGCATATGCCCATGATGTCCTGATCTGTCCTATTTCCCACATGCAGAAGAAAAACTCTCGGCCTCTTTCCAGTTCATTATTCTTGCTTTTTGTTTTGTTTTCTTTCTTCTGTCCATGTGTGTTCATCATCACTGTCCGAAGCTTTTCTCCTTTTCTTTTTCTTTTCTGCTTCCAGCGTGCTGAGTCTTGCGTTCGCTTACTCTTTTCTTTTCTTTTTCTTTCTACTTTGCGTGTTGCCAGTGTCGTCTTCTTCTTCTTTTTTTTTTTTCTTTCTTCTTCCTCCTTTCTCTTCCGTTTAGCATCTCCGTCTCTCTTTCGTTTCTTTTCTTCTTTCTTTTTTTTCTTTCTTTTTTTCTTTCTTCTTCTTCTCTGCTTCCCGTGCATCGCCCTCTGCTTCTTTTCTTCTTATATTTTTTTTTCTCGTGCGCCCAGGCTGTAGCATTTTTCTTCTTCTTCTTCTTCTTCTTTCTCTTTTTTTTTTTTTCTTTCTTTCTTCTTCTCTGCTTCCGCATGCTTCTGTTTCGGCCCGTTTCTCTTCTTCCTTCCCGTATGCAGCGAGGGTGGCAGATGGTAGAGGATAACTGCACCGTGAAGTTGGACGAGCTGCAGCTGCTGCATGGAGAACGTGGAAGTGCTGGAGGAGCTGCTAGTGGCTGTGGAGGAGCTTGGTGGTGGAAGGCAGGTGGAGCTGCTGGGCAGTGACACACGGAGGAAACGGCAGTGCTGTGGAGGTTGGATGAGGCTGCCGTGGCGTCGGATTGGCCGTGCATGGGGCAGAGGACTGATCGCCGGCGTCGTCTGGGGTTGCTGGTGGCTTCAGGTGGGCGGAGGACGGCCCACGGTGGCAGCTCGAAGCTGCTGTGCACGGAGTGCATTGTAGCTCGAGGCAGCGGTTCGGAGGTTGAAGATGACTCGTACGACGTGTCGTTTTCGTCTATTGACAAAACGGCACGTCGTTTAGCTCAGACGGCAGAAACGACCAACGTTCAAAACGACATGTCGTTTTACCCTTAGACAAAACGGCACGTTGTTTAGCTCAAACGGCAGAAACCAAATAACACAAAACGACATGTCGTTTTGGTCTGCTGACCAAACGACATGTCGTTTAGTCAGAGCAGAAAATAATAAAAATAAAAATAAATAAAAATAAATAAAAATAAAATAAAATAAAAATTAGATAAGCAAAATTAAATAAAAATAAAAATAAAACTTAGACAAATAAAATAAAATAAAATAAAATAAAGAACTAAAATAAATAAAATTAAACAAGAGATGAAAAATAAAATTTAAGAGTGTGTTGTGCATGTGAAGAACTTATTGCCCAAATAAATCACAAGTTATAAAATCAAGCATAAACTATGCTTTTAATCAATTTAATTCACAACTTGGATTTATGCCTCTTAATCAATTTTTCCATCTAAAACCAATGATAAAATAATAAAACAATTAAAAATACATTGGTTTTAAATGTGTAAAATATGCAATAATGCAACTCAATCAGCTTGCCCACAAGAGTGCCGGCTGGAAATAATGTTTCTATCGGTAACAACAGTACAGAGTTTACTTTTTTGGTGTATTTTCAGAAAAGTCACTGAAAGATCTATGAGGATAGGGAAGGAACACAAAGGAGGTTATGAAAATTGTTCCTTTCTCCATCTTTCTTTTCCCACTATATTTGGAGTTATGTGCTGGTGTTTTTTAACTGCTTTTTTTAATAGGGATATTGAACTACATTAGATGCTATTCAATTCATTAAAAAGTAATTGGCTACGTTAGCCAGTATTCAAATTGTTGTATTGCTCACCCAGACTACTCATGGCGAGAAATAGCATAGTTTCCAGTACTAGAGCTGTGAAGATAACTTCCTTGGTGCTTTCTTTTTATATGAGGTACCTAATTAGTAAGTATGAGGAAAGAAAAGCAAAAGGAAGGAAGTGAAAAGAAAGGGCTGCTGTGATATAATTGCCCAAAGATTATTTTATTGTGGGTATCGGCTAGATCAAAGTTAATTTATTTTCTCCATTTTGGAAGAAGTTGACCTAAGTAAATATAAAGACAGTGTGTGCAAAAGCAGACCATGGAGGTGAAGGGGGGCATGCCATGATCCAGTACGAGGTATATTTATCATCCTAGTTGGTTTGAGATTGAAATTGACTGAGCAAACATAAATGCTTTTGGTTTTAGAGTTATAGTCGACGGTAGAGTTTCCTATGCATTACTTAGATTCTCATTTGTCTTGCGGGGTGTCTTTCTTTTGTACTTCATGTCTTTCTAGTTCTTGAATTCTTGGATAGCTTTTGAGCAAAAAAGCCTCCCACTCTTTGTTTCCACTCTAGTACTTTCTTTAAAGATGTCGAATACATTTTTGAGATCAGATGTCAATCCTTCCAAATTATCGACGAACAATTTGTCGTTGCATTCTTCCTGCATAAAAAATAAATTTACCAATGGAGCAGGTTTCAAGCAAATTTTCCATCTTTTCAAATCCATTAGTTATTGAAACTGGGAAGAAGCCCATATTCCAGCTGGACTTTGCAACTGCTTTCTGACTCCTATGGAACTTTGATCCAGGAAGTCCTTGATCCCTTCGAAATTAGAATTCATTTCTTTCACCTCTTTCACTATGTGGCAATTCTCGATTGTGGGAGGAGACAACAGAGATGACAACTGACAATTATGTTTTAGATAAAAATTGATGTGGATGGACATAGTTTGATTTACCCTTTTCTTGATATAAATAAATTTGCAGAACCCAAGCCTTCACAGATGAGAGGAAGCCAGTATGTAAAGATGGTAACTTACTTTTTTTTATTGTGTTGACCTTATTTTGATTGACGTGGCTGATAATTTATCGAGCTTGCACATAAATTGGTGCTTCTGGGTAGGGGTATAACCGGTCTGGTCCGGTCCAGTTTTGGACAAAATCTTGGACCGAACCGGTATAACCGGTTTTGTATTTTTCAAAACCGATTATGCACCGATAACCCTCATAAACCGGTACTTCCGGTTTTACCGGTTTCCGGTCCGGTCCGGTCCGGTTTTTCGATTTTTTTAAAATGTAAATTTGACATTAGTATAATATTAGACTAATAGTATTAATATTAGACTATTAGTATAGCTATATATTAGTATATATTAGTATTAGTTATAAACTATATATTAGTATAGCTATATAATACATGATCAATTACATTTTAATTTTTAAGATTAAACTTTTATTTTATAATAACATTATCTTATATATAATTATATTAATAGCATATGATCAAACAAATTACAAATGTTCATATTTAAGATTAACATTTTATGTTATAATTTATAAATTATAATATGAAATTATTTCATATATGATATATAATTATATTAATATATATAAAATATTTTGTATAATTTTAATTTTCTATAAAACTTATATATAAAATATTATTTTTTATATATATTTTATCAACCGGTCCGATCCGGTTCGGTCCGGTCCGAAAAATCTCAAAACCGGAACCGGACCGATTCCGGCCGGTTTATGAAATATAAGAACCGGTTCCGGACCGGACCGATTCAAAACTGGTCCGGTCCGGTCCTGTTTTCCGGTTTAAATTTACACCCCTACTTCTAGGGATCTCTCTCTCTCCCTCCCCTCCCCTCTCTCTCTCTCTCTTCTCTGATTTCTTTTCACTAACAATTTTGGCAGCACACATGTACACTAATACATAATGCATTCATGTTGTTTTCAAGTTTTTGAACTTTTACTTTTACCAATTTAATTGAATCAGAATATCTGAAGAATTGGATGCAAGTCTATGGAGCCTTGATAACAATGACCAGTTGAATAAACGCTTATGACTTTCTTGTTTTTGTTTCATCCTATCCTAATTGTTTAATCCGGTTTACTTCTGGTTAAACAGAAAACAAAGAAAAAGCTTTTTAGTGGCAACGTGCTTGCTGGGAAACATCTTGATCAGGCAGCCTCTTGGTTCGTGGAATATGGAACAGGAAAAAAAATGGAAGCAGAGACTCCTGTAGAGGCACCTACTGAACTAGAATCCAACATGAAGGAAGAAGATAACAAAAATGAATCAGACTCCTGTCGAGGCACCTATGAAACCAGATTATAAAAAGAATGAAATAGAGGCATCTACTGGACCAGAGTCGTCAAAAAAGAAAACCCCGAAATCACTGAGTGAACTTGCATCTTGAACATATGTATCCATTTGTATTTGGACTTTTGTTTATTGGCACCTGATGTGCATATGAGGCACTCTTCAATTGCATAATGTATGGATGAGGGAACAAATTTGGGCTCCAAATTTGTACGGAACAGATAAAAAATGTGGGACTATCAAACTTGGTCGATTGGCGTTGAAAGTGTTGGACTTACTCCTTAATTGGTCAATGTTCTTGGGCTACCAACTTCACATTGTATGACATCTACTCCTGAATTGCAGGTTAGAAACCTTGAATTTATGTGCAAATTGGTTTGCAAGTACTCCTAACTTCGTCATATACATTTGCTCGGAAGTAAAGCCTCCTTGGGCAACCGATTGGATATTCTATGGAAGGAGGGAAGAAAGAAAGAATTCAGATTCAAAATAATAAGATTCAACCCTACTTCAAAGAACGGTGTTACTCTACTTTAGTAGCACCACTCATTTTCATCGCTAAGTTAAAATTGTGTTTTTATTTTTTTATCATTTTAAAACATTTTTAAAAAATATAAAAAAAAAGTCAATACACTAATAGTGACTTTCTTAATTATTAAGTAAAAAAAATTAAAATACATAAAGTACCAAAATGAAAAAGTAAATTGAGTGAATAAAGTAACATTTTCCTTCTTCAAATATCTATTCTATTCGTTTGTCACATCGAAATTAAAATTAAAAGGACCGTTACATTAATGAGTTGGAAGGTACAGAGAGATTACAGAGGTCCGGATCAGAGTCTTGTTGATTGTTATTATTTTTTTTTTAATGTATATGTTTGCAGAAGGGAAAGAAACACGCGCATTCGTTGGATGACTCTCAAAGAAAAAGTTGCACACAATCGTTCAACACGCAATCTGATTCAATTACATCATACCCATATTCTGAAGTTAAAGTGTTATACGATTTTGAGATATTGGAAATGGTAAACGTACTACAAATTTTATTTAACAAAAAAGACTCAACAAACTTGGTATGAATGGTGACACAGCAATGTAATAAATATTAATTTGACTTTTTTATTTTATTTTATTTTGACTTTTGATTTATGACATATAGTTTGGAAATTAAATAATACACATATACTTAACTCACAATTTTTAATAAAATACTACTTTTTAAAATTCAAACACATTAAAGTGTAAACAAAAATCAGTTTTTTTTTTTTTCAAAATAATTAATATTTTATATAATAGTTGCATGAAAATGGCATAATAGTTGTAACTTTATCGCTTTTTAAGCAAGAAAACCTATGAATAGGCATTTAATAAGTTAATTTTATCCTTCCCTCAACAATTTGGTGGGTAAAAACTAAGGAAAAGTTTTTTTAAAGGCGAGTTCGCACACCAAACAACGTATCGATGCTGACATATAAGGCATCCGTTTAATGAAACAATACGCATTGAGACGGAAATGATTTTCGTGAGACATATGACTTTATTTTTCTCTCAAAATTTTTCTTCTTTTATTTTTCTTTTCAATAAAAAAAAGTCATATCAGCGTCGGTACGCGATTTGGTGCGCCAAACCGCTTGTACTTAGTAAGGCTCAAAAAATAAACTTGTAAATAGATTCTTTTTTTCATATCAATAACCTTTAGGTAACTCCCATATAAAATTTAACATGTATTAACAGAGAAGCTACTCTAATTATGCTCCTCATCTTTTTTCTCCAAACTAAAAAAAAAAAAAAAAAAGTCTTTTAATAAATTAGTGTAAATGATACACACTCCATATGATAATATGACATAATTTGATTTATAAAAAAAACTTATAAATTTAAAAGAAAAATATAGTTATAAGCGATTATGTGCACTAATACGCGCACACATTCAATATGATTGATCAGAAAATTGATTTTATTGAAAACAATGCTAATTTGAATTTAGAATATAAAGGCAACAATATTAATACGTAGATTGGTACGCAAACTTGCTTGTATAGCAAAACTCATTTTCTATACCAACTTGTACTCAAAACAAAATAATATTTTGGCTAAACAGACGGCAGTAGTACATGTTGCACAATGTCTTTGTGCCAACTTGCCAAGCAAACGAAAGGAAACATAGGTAGCATCTGGCATGCTTTTCAAAACTAGATCCACAAATCCCTTGGAATTCAGAAAGTTCGATGGAACGTTGAATTCAACCTACCATAGCCAGTCAAGGTTATTTTACAACTTCAATTATTATTTATTTATTTCCTTGTTATTAACCCGTTTGAATTCATAAAACGCGTTTTTTCTTCCATCTCATTTTATTATTATAATATTTTTAAATTTTTATAAAAAATATAATAAATAATTTAATTTTTTAAAATTATAATTCAATTTTTTTAAATTTCAAAATAATAATAATATTAAAAAATAATATTTTTTTCAAATTTTATTTTTATTCTAAAATCATTTCTTCTGATCTCGTCAATCCAAACCATCCCTAAACTATGTCCATTGTTCATCGATTCGAAACTCTTCACGTTGCATTCAAGTTTTCAACGATCGCAGAAAAGACGCAAATGAATAATGATTTTATAAATAAACAATTAATTTCGTTGTACTCAAAAACTCTGCTTCTGGGTTCGTCAATACCCATTTTTGTTTTCCTCTGTTCGATTTTAACGTGAAACTGCTCAAAGGGGGGGAAAAAATAAAGGGAATCCGCATTTCGTTTAGTCCTAAGAAAGAAACTTCGTAAAAGATGCTACAATTTCGTAGGTTCCTGCAAGGAAGGAAGGAAGGAAGGAAACATTGCATCGTATACATAGGAAACAGCTTGTTCTCCCTTAATAAATAGAGCAGAACAGAGATAGACAACACTCCACAATCACAATCCTCAACACACACGTTTTCTCTAAAGTGGGTTGCGAACCAAACATTTATCCAGGGTTTTAAATAGAGAATAGAAAACAAAAGCAAAAAAGGAATCTCGTTTGGGCTTGAGAAAGAGACAGAGATGGGAACTGCTTTTCGGACGTGGAAGGAGGAAAACAAGCCGTGGGTGGAGGCCAACAGAGCCCCACAGTAGGGGTGACAATATGTTACACGACCTGTTAACCCAATACGAACACGACACGATAAAAGCGGGGTAGGGTTTAGCTTTAACGGGTTTGGATAAAAACGGGTTGACCCGTTAAGACACGATTACTTAAAGGGTTGATAACGGGTCAACCCGTTTAGACCCATTATAACCCGTTATGACCCGTTACGAAAGTTAAAATTACAATTATACCCTTATACCTAAAAATTAAATTGTTAGAATTTTAATTTCGATATTTTTATTACTTGGATTGTAATTTTGGACTTGTAGTTAGTTTTATATTTTTTTTATAGATATTGTGATTTTAACATTTATATAAAATTATGCTAAACTTAATTAGGTCAAACGGATTAATTTTAAATCTGTTCAACCTATTTACATAAACGGGTCAAAAAGGGTTGACACGACAAGACCCGTTGTGTTAATGGGTCGTATTAGGGTTTGAAATTTTGACATGATAAGCTTACGGGTCGGGTTAGGGTTGACCTATATAATAATATATATGTCTTGACACGACACAAACACGACCCGTTAACATGATGACACCCTACCCCACAGCTACCAACAACAACAATGCCGGCCACAATGACGCCGTTGACTTCTTCTACAGGTCTCGGGGACTCCAGCAACTCTTCACCCGAGTCGACTTAGTGACAGCCATTCACGCCTATATATATCCTATATATTACACACACACACTGTATTATGAATTTGTATGAAAAAAAAATCTTAATTTTTAATAATTGACACAGCAATTTATAAATATTAGATAATAAAATTTCTTCTAAGATTACTCTCAATATAAATTTATATTAGCTATGCTGTTCTCTATTATCTACCCCACATTGGCTCATACTCTTGATATTCTTTACTCTGTTTATCCCCACGTTGGCTGAAATTCGTATCATTATTTATTTTCTATCCCAGATTGGCTTAGGTTCTTACTATTCTCATTTTACTTGATTATTATGTTGGCCATTGCCCGTAAAATACAATGAGAACAAGAATAATATGAATACGATTATTCTTTTTTTAAACTTGATTATACAAATGCAAGCTACAAAACTTGATTAAAAAAAGGTTATCCAGAAAGAGTAAATAATAAAATAATAAATATTTTGTATTCGTGTTAGTGTTATTGTTTTTTTTTTTTCAATACATATAAGTTTAAAATTATCAAAGAAGTCGTTTTCGTTGCATGGTAGAGGATCAGTTTGTGTGTATTTCAAAGGTGCTGAAATCTGTCATTGGCCTATTACTAGTTTCTCAGAATCGGGAATGGATAGCATGGTGGGGTTGCCATGTGTTCTGGCGCTTAGATAAACGATGATGTTTTGATTGACTAAATTGATACCCCACATGGTAACCAACTTCTTAAATTTAAGACTGCAGTAAACGTTTTAGTCAAGCTAGATATTTTAACGAAATATTAGTAAATTGGAGACTAATGAGGTTGTATGAAGCAACATGTTGCCTTTTAGTATTGTGCAGGAGTTGAATATTTCTCATTTAAGTGCCAAAGGTTGAAGTGCCATCTATATTCTTGAAAAGGGTTACCTACCACTTCTTTCATCTCCAACAGATGGAAATTGTGCAGTTCTGTTGCCCCTTACTAGAAAGAAATGGGTGGAATAACGGCAAGCTCCGAAGCTGTATATTGCCTGACAAAACTTTTACAGGGGATGGGATCGATTATCAGTATTATAGGAGATTTCGACATCTGGAATTGTTATTTTATCTGCGTGCATGGCTCTTTTGTTTTTCAGTTTCTTTTTATTTATGTCTGTATTGTTAACTCATTTGTTTTGCTTTTTCAAAATGTATTCATGTATTTTAATCTGAACTGCAGTTATCCCGATCAGCAATTAACTTTCGAGATCCTGACATCATTTCAAAGGTATTCCTCTAAACATAACCATATATTTGATAGTTAAAGGAGCAAATAGTGACTCAACAAATGACTCAGCATTCCTGGAAGATTCTGCACTACAATCCTAACTGTATTCACACATTGAACGTGCTGGAATGCAGGAAGATTCTCGAATACTTTTGTAACAGAATACTGGACTTTTATTATTATTTTCTTTATGTAATTACGTCTGAAATATAGGTCAAATATGCCTATAGATATTGTATTGTTGCTGCTGTATTTAGTGTGAAAGAAATACCAATACAGAGATGAGTTTTGCACAGACTTTGCCTTCTTTGAGTCATTTCCTCAAATAGGTGTAATGCCTTGTTTTCTTCACTTCTTTAATAGTGATGTTTACTGCGGGTTTATACTAGTGTCTTTCCTTTGCCGAATCATTTGTGTAGCTGGCTCTAATGTCCACCTTCATCACCTATATATTTTCTATGCCTGGCACGGACTGTAAATTATGATCCAAACCACACTTCGCATTTGATTCAAGACTCTGGTATAATATTTCTTGAGTTAACATAATTCAATGAATTAATCAGTTCTAAATTTTTAGAGAACTATCACAATTTTGGTTCATTATGTTGAAGTACATTTTACTATGTGAGTTTCACTTCAAGATACAACCAAAACAGAGGGGAAATTGCATGAGAAGGTGATTTGTCAGGGTTTAAAAGGGCATGTGAGCTGATCATTACTTTATGTTAAGCTACTATTTTTATGCGTTCTCTGTACTCGGGCTATGTCTATTTACCTGTATAAAAAAAGGTTATGTTACTATTTTGACAGTATTTTGTTTACATAAGATACTTGTAGCCATACTCTTGTAATGAGCTGGATTACTATGTATGTGGATCAATGAAAATCTTAGTTAGTTTGGGTAACTATTATACTGTACTAACAAAAAACCTGGGTAAGAAAACTACAGTGCTTAGTGATATAATTTAGTTTGTTCTGTTTTTGGTGTTCTTAATGATATAGTATGACCTAGAGGAAAGAAAACTACAGTACTGGTATCTTGTGTTTACTGATTAGGAGGATATATGTCTTCCATTAGGACTTTCTCAAACAAGAAATGGATTCCAAATTTGGAGAGTTTCTTGCTTCTTCTGTATCTCTTCAGCTTAACCTTTGGATGACTAAATCCTGGACACCATCTGTGTTTGCTCAAAATTGCTAGAAACTGAGCTAACACCACAAGTTGCTGGTGTTTTTCTTTCTTCCCAAGTTTAGGAGTAGTTTTCGTGGGATTCCTATCCTGGTAGTGTTCGGTTTACATGTACCATAAGAGTAGTATTTACATGTGTAGAGAGCCAAACTAATACTTCATGTGGACCCTTTCTGGAAAAAGGTGTTTATAGCTTTCAAAGTTTGGGTTTTTCAGTACACAGTAGTTTGTTTATGTGCTCATATGAGTTGCATTCATGTTTTGATCAGGATTGTCTTACTGTTGTTTGAGCTAAAATAGATATTGTTCTGTTCAGAGCTAAAATAAATATATACCCATGGCAGTGGTATATGTGAAGAAAATAGATGGAAAACTAGAGGAGTTAGGCCGCACTGAGGTTATACTGAATAGCTTGAATCCTACGTAGATAGAAAAAGTTACAGTTGCATTCCAATTCGAGATTGTACAGCCATTGGTGTAAGCTTTGCAAATTCATTTTAAGTGCTTATATTTTTGTAGATATATTTCTTTTTTTTTCTTTTTTTATGGGAACTCCTATTTTGATTTGACTGCTTTTGACTCGCTCACGTTTCCCTTCTTTATTTTCTCTCCAGATTTCATGTGTATGATGTTGATACCAAATATCACAATATACCTGTGAAGGTACATTATAGTTTCTGCTCTCAAGTATCTAATGTTATAATCTTTGTAGGTTATGTTTTTCCAATTATAATTTGTACATGCTAAGCGTTTCTGTAGTATCTCTTCCAATACTTTTTAAGTGCTGAATACTCCAATTTGCAAGTTAAAACTCTTTTACATTGGGAACTAAGAGCTGGGTACTGGTTTGACTGAGAAAACATGTGTTGGTTAGATAACATTATACTTTCACTAGCCTGTTCGGGTGATTTTTGTTGATACATGGTTAAACACATTGATTAGCAAAAAAAATAATTCGAGAACAATAATAAACAACTATGTCAGCGTAAGTTATTTGGACAATAGATGCATCGTATAGCTGTATAACTTGTTAGACCGACGTGGGAAAGTACTCACTGAATGGTGTGCAGCTATTTGCTTACTCAATTCGGTCACATATTTTGTACATCTATGTGTGTGGAGGGGCGGTCAACTACTTCAATTGTGATTAATGAAAAATGTCAAACTATTACCGTATGATCTATAATTTTTAGAAAATCTTTATGAACCATTTTTCTGTTGTGTTTCAGACGCTGAAATTTGAGGATCAAGATTTTCTTGGAGAGGCCACGTGTGTTCTATTAGAGGTATGCTGCCTTGGGATCAATCAGGCTCGTTGAGAATGCATATGCTTATTCACTAAGCTGGTGCAAATTGAGTATAAAATTATATCAATTTTCAGAATTTTTGTATTAAAAACTTCAATAGCGGAAAGACTACTGTGAGAGCTACTTCCCTAATTAAGTGATATATTAAGATATTAGGTTACCATCGATGCAGTTGAAAAGCATGCTGCAATTGCTGCCATTTTTAATCTTATTGAACATCAAATCCTTCCCCCCTCTTCCATGGCAGGTACTTACTAAACGAAATCGGAGTTTAACCCTTAATCTTCATGGTAAAATTGGGCATGTTGGTTTGAGGAATTTGGGGGTACTCACTGTCCATGCAGAGGAAACAGTTGCTTCAAGGAGGGTTGTTGAGATGATACTCCATTGTTCTTACTTGGATAACAAGGACATATTTTCTAAAAGTGTATGTATTTGCAAAGCAGATATCTTCAAGCTTTCTGCTACGTATGCATGTATATTCGTTGTCTCTTTCATCCTTAAAATTCATCACTTTATTCTAGGACCATTTTCTAAGAATATCTAGAATTGTTGAGAGTGGAGGCTCAATTCCAATATGCAAGACTGAAGTGGTGAACAAAAATTTAAATCCAACATGGAAACCCCTATGCCTGAGTATGCAGCAGTTTGGAAGTAAGGTAAACTTGTCACCTTAAGATTTGGTCTCATATATTATAGGATATTCTGTTGTTTGGATGACTAAGAAGATGCATGTGGTGCATGAAACTTGTTGCAGGATAACCCATTGATTATCGAGTGCTTTGATTTCAATAGTAGTGGCAAACATTCGCTTATTGGGTAAGTGGGAATTTAGTTAGTCTGTGGATTCATTTTTGCTTTTTTTCCCTTGTTATCCGAGTTTAGTCTCTGGCTCTAAAGAAGACACTGATCTTAAATTACCTCATCAGTAAACTTCAGAAGTCTGTGGCCGACCTGGAAAAACTTCATGAAGGTACAAGTGGTGCAAATCTTACCATAACATCTCATCATCGTCACAAGAAGGTACTTGTTCATACTTGCAGTAGAATTTATTAAAATATTTCAGTTTATTCGTTTTATTTGAATTTGCATTTGTTCAATGATTCATCAATATAGGTTTTGAAGGGAGAGCTATTTGTGGATCAATTTTGTGAGAAGGAACAATACAGCTTTCTTGATTACGTTTCTTAGGGATTTGAACTCAACTTTATAGTTGCGGTTGACTTTACAGGTAAGTAATATTTGTAGAGGACTATTTAGTATACGCGTGATAATTGATTTTTTTTTTTTTTTTGTTCTCTTTTTCTGGTTGTAAATGTTTCGCCCGAATAAGACTCTTATTCATACTTTGAAAATTCAATTTTAATTCTTCCAGCCTCAAATGGAGATCCACGGAACCCAGATTCTTTACACTACATTGATCCTTCCGGTCAGTTGAATTCTTATCAGAAGGTGAGTCTGTGTATCCTCTGGTGCTTTCAACAGGGTATTATTTTGACTCCAAAACTAGTATAGGTGTATTCTTTGGAACAGAAGATACAAGATTGTTGCCAATGGTTTTTAAATAGATTAGCATGTCCTTCCTCTCCTCCATATCGAGTTATGCTATATGAGTTCATGAGTTGTATTTTCACTATGACATTGACACTCAAATTTACCTCCCAACATATAACACTGACCTGGGAAACTAGTTGTTATCTTGATTTGGTTCATATATATCTTTTGTTATAAAGTTTGGTCCATAGACATGTTTCTAAATTGCTTTCTTTTATTTCTGTTATAACTCAATTTGATCAAGTGGCTTGTTTTCAATATCCAATTTGCTTTCTTAAGCTTTTGAGAAAAACAAGTTTATTTGTTCTGGTTTGTTAAGGGGGCCTTCTGTTAGCATGCATTTAAAGAAATTATTGCTGATGGGCGAAGTTGTTATCTGCTTGATAACTGAATTTTTTTCAGGCTATAATGGAGGTTGGGGAGGTCATTCAGTTTTATGATTCTGATAGGCGCTTTCCTGCATGGGGCTTTGGTGGAAAAACATTTGATGGAACCATCTCACACTGCTTCAACCTGAATGGAAGCGCAGGTAGCTTTGAGGTGAGAGGAGCCCATCTTATAATTATTGCTTTTCTGCTTCGTCTCTGATGCAATAGTGTAGTTAATCCCTGATTTTTATTTTTTATTTTGGTTTCAACCTGTGTATCTCATCATTGTTTGTTCTTAAAATTTTGTATTTATTTTTTTTGCTTTATTTGATTTTTTTCTTCCTCTACCACATTTAGTTACGTTGGTAAACCAAGTAAGACGTTGGTAAACCAAGTAAGACGTTGGTAAAAGCATTAGTTGAAAAACACCAATATAGATAACCATAACACATGCAAAACTCTTATATACAATAATTTTAGATATGCAATTAATAGGTTCTAGAAAGTCTTTATAGTCCTTCTAAAAACTTTTAAGTAAATGAAAACGATGAAAATTAAATGGATCGAGTTATCACCCAATACTCTTGATAATACCATGTGTTACACTCGACGGTGCTTTTTTCTTCCTTGTGAAATTGTTAAGATAATGAAAGTGATACCGTTACAAGACTCACATTGAAATCAAGTGATTTGTCGTTGTTGCATAGCATACGTTTATGTTGGGCTTTGGGAAACCGGGGGTTGGGGTTGGAGAGGTGTGAGTTATCGGGCTTGATGTATGTTGGGTAGTTTTTCGTGGGCTTTTGGGGCAATAAGAGCTCTCTAGTATGGGTTAGGGATTTTCTTGTATACATCCAGTGTACTTGATTCCTCCTATTGATATATATTTATAATATTTTTACTTATAAAAAAAATCATAGTATACATATCATCCTTATGAAAACTACATGTTCATACTCCTTAAGTAATGCATTTAGCTTCTGATTTTCAATAGGTTAAAGGAGTTGAAGGCATCATGTCTGCTTATGCAAGTGCTCTACATAATGTTACTCTGGCTGGACCAACGTTGTTTGGCCAAGTGATTAAAACAGCTGCTCAAATTGCAAGCCAATCCGTTTCATACAACAGCAAAAAGTACTTTGTTTTGCTCATTATTACGGTAAATAGAATAGTTAACTTCATTTTGATGTCTCTTTCCACCTTCAATCCTTCGCTTGGTAATCAAATAAATTGTCCCCTTTTCTAGGATGGAGTCCTTACAAACCTTCAAGAAACGAAAGATGCTTTTGTGAAGGCATCTGATCTTCCACTATCAATTCTTATAGTGGGAGTGGGAGGTGCAGATTTTGGACAAATGGAGGTATGGCATTGTTTTTCTAGAACTTGAACTTCCCCTCATGTATTAATCTGCCATCTAACTTAGTTTTTCTGGCAGGTCCTTGATGCTGATAAAGGACAACGATTAGAGAGCTCTACAGATCGTGTTGCTACACGTGACATTGTAC
The DNA here is from genome assembly GCA_003123785.1 of Pterocarya stenoptera. NCBI lineage: Eukaryota > Viridiplantae > Streptophyta > Magnoliopsida > Fagales > Juglandaceae > Pterocarya > Pterocarya stenoptera. Next base: position 106,513 of record QEOT01004156.1, read on the forward strand.
AGTTTGTTCCAATGCGAGATGTTCATGGTAAGTACATAATAGCTTGTGCACGTATGGAGCTAAAAATTGGGTCCAGATCCCTGTTTCTTTACCAAACGGAGGAGGGGGGAACTGTCATAGAAGGTCGTTCTTGGTGCAATTCAACTAAGAGATTGTGACCTTGTGACTGAGAGCCACGGTGGTAATGATGCACATAATTGCCTGCTTTGGAGTGTTGGGAGAGTCCCCATGCTCGCATCTTCCCTATTCTCAGAATAATAAGCAAGAACGAATGTTTGCTTCCAGCAAAAAAGAAGACCGTTTGTTTCTCGAAAAATGAAGTAAACTGTTGAGGAGGGTGACGCATGGGCCTCATGCACCAATTAGAATAATGATCTTGTGGTGGTGGATGGTAGATCGGCAAGCAGCCAAATCAAAGATAAGGCACGTGGTGGTCATAAGTGGATTGACAAAAATGAATTGAGAGTAAATACTTCCAGCAAAAGGGTGCCAGGGTGCCAAAAATGGAGGTGAAAATGAAGTAAAAACAAAATGAAAGGACTGGAAAACACTTTAGGGACTTGAGGTGCAAGTAAAGGAGAGTTAGCTGCCAAAAAGAGAGCAGGTCGCCGATGCCTGTCTTTTGGTGGCGAGGGGCAGTATGTGTGGTTGTTTGGTACCTGAGGGGTGGCTGTGGGTGATCAAATGGTGGGAATTGATTCTGTATATTGTGGGCTTGTGGTGGATGGAACCGGTCGGACAGCAGTAGAACTAACCTCCAAGACTTAAACTAGAGACAAAAGAAGGAAAAAGACAAGGGGGGAATTTTTAAAACAATGGAAAAATGGAATGAGAAGATCTACATTAGGGAGAAGAGATATCAAGGAGGGAAAGGGAAGGGAGAAGTTGGGACGGACTTCGTTCCCTGCTTTTTAGAGACAGTTTAGAGCTTTTTTGTCGGGAGAGAGAAAGCAACAAAAGCACACCGTTGATTACAATGCCTAGTTAGATAATTATTCATTGATGGAGTGAAGAAAGGAATAAAAGGTGGGTTTGAACACCGAAATTGTATTCGATGGAGATGTTGCATGAACTGTTGTTGCCACCACCGTCTTGGTCCTTTATTTTTCGTGTTTTTTTTTTATTTCAACTCTTTATGGGTTAAACATTGACCGACCAAAAGTTGACCAACACCAAACAGCTTGGCTCCTTCATTTATAACATAGTCGTTGTGTGGTATGTGCAGGTGGGCAGATTTCTGTGGTCCAGTCTCTTTTGGAAGAGCTACCAGGACAGTTCTTGACATACATGCGGTGCAGAGATATCAAGCCACGCCCTCTCCATGAAGCCCAAGCGTCTGGTACTTAAGTATATGCCCAAGCGTTTGGATAGGGTCAAATAAGCTGTGATACCGCTGATCAACAGGCGCAACTGCCAAGGTTTTCTGAAGTCTGTCCCACTGATAGATTGACTAGCCTGAAAGTAGGTGTTTCCTTTTTCCTTCGTGGGTGTGGGCAAGGGGTTACAATTTTAATGCCAAGAAATAGAAGGGAATATCAGATTGTTCGACGCCCCTCTCTCCCCCTCGAAAGAAACCCCCACAGAGAGCCTTTCCCTCCCACTGACGCATGTCTCTTATTTGAGTAATGATACACACACAACACTTTATACAACACATTACACAACAAAGTCATAAAAAGATGATATTTTTATAAAATGCTGTTACTTTTATAAGATGATTTACAAAAATACCCTCCACTTTATAGCATTGTTGTACAAAGTGTTGTACAAAGATTTGTGGGTAAATCATTTTCCCTCTTATTTTGCTCCAAGTTCTTTTTTCATCCGCGCGACCCATTGAATGCGAGATACACTGTATTTCATCCATTCAACAATCTCACTTGCACACCACCAATGGAAGCGTCAGTTCTTGATCATCGACCTCTTCCACCATCCAAAAGAAGTCTTCCACCTGTGCGTGGTTGTCAAAAGCCATTTGCAGCACATGTAACAACCACATGCCGCCCATATGGTATTGATTTTGGCCCTTTTTTTAAAGCCACTCTCTTCTAGTTGGCCGCTGGTTGGCTTACTAGCATTTTGTTTTCCTTATTTTCTCCAATTGCAGCCATGCATGCACCACCAGGCCAACTGTCTCCTCATTGAGTTTACGACTCACTCTTCTACCGTACGTTTTGATCAATGCATGAGCCATGCGTGCCATCGTCGACGGTGCATATGGTCCTGATCATGTACAGCCACACCACCACCCTTCGCGCCCCTACCTTCTATCCCTACAGTTCTTTAACTTTTATTTCCTTTTTATTATTTTTCTTGTTCTTTTGTTTAAGTGTTTATGATGGCCAACTATGGGACTAGACTAAATATTATCTGATACCATTTTTCGAGTTTTTTTCTTTTGGCTATAAGAATTCTAAAGTTCAAAGAGCTAAGCTCGATCAAATCAAATATATATTTAAGATTCCTATTTTCCTTTATTTGATATATGATGGTTTTGGAACTCTACTTAAACATGCTTGTAATACTACTTTGTCATTGGCCTGCTGTCCGATGGCATATTAGCATTTGTTCCTAGCTCTCTCAAGTCTTCATTTCAATCTCTATAAAACCTATAAACCTATGAGACAGCATAATCTAAATTATACCATTTAACCGAAACAAAATATTAAACACATCAATCTCATCCGTGTTGGACTATCTAGATCTACAACAGGTCATCTACAGCACCAGATTTGGACAAATATAAATAATTAAATCTTCCTGTATAGATGATCTTTCCAGTCTTTCACTGCACAAATGAGAGGAATTGATAAAATTACAGAGGTGGTGTCCTTTTTTGAAAAAAGGTGATCATTTGCATCGTTGTTTTTGCACACATCTCCTTCTCTTCAAAACAATATGAGAGGGCAAAGAAATGATAAGAAAAAAACTTCAATAACAACAATAAGATTATCAGTAGTGGGCTCAACAAACTTTGGCCAAAATTTGACTAAGAAATTCACTTTTACAAATTTAGCTAGCCACTTTTCAACATCATCAAATAACAGGCTCAACAAATCTTTCACTATTCTATTAAAATATTGATTTTGAAAATCTAAACTAAAAGTTTTTAGATTTTGAGTTAAAGTAACGCTAAAGGAATTTTCAAAATTGGAGAGTCACTACTCACCTATCAAACCCATATTTTATTCACAAATAATCAACAAGACCTTATTAAATTCTTTTAAAACTTTCATTAATAAACAAAGCTATATTATGTCCAGATTTTTTAGGAAATATTTTTTGTAAACAATGTTATATTATGTTGGATAATTAGGTTGATATAAAAAATAGTTGGGAAAATATAATTTTAAGTAAAATTAATTAAATTATTAATTAATATATGGGGTGTATTTGTAAAATATAAAAAAGAATTTATTATAAAATATTATTATAAAAATATATAATATTATATTATTATTTTGACCATTGCCAATGCTCTAAGCATTAGATTAAAGCTATTTGGTTTTGGATGGGAAAAAAATTGTTCACAAGAGTGGAGGATCAGGAGACGGAGGGAATGAAAGTGACTTGTTGGAGAGACAAGGTTTTTGTAGACAGGGGGAGGACATGGCTTAAGTAGAACAAGAATGCATGGAGAGGGTTTTTGTATGATCTGTATTGACATGGCATAATATTCCGAATCAAAGAAGAATAAACCAACCTAGCTACAAAGTGATCTGTACTTGCGTAGCACACCTTCATGATCTTTGGCAACTTCATAAATTAACGAGTCTTCCCACCATATTAGACTGCCTCCTCTTATTCAATTTGAAGTGCAAGACAGTCTTGATTCTCATATATTAAAAGATGTTGCATGGTGTAACTTTATAATTATTTGGTTGTGCAATGTCTCGATTTTGATAGTTTTGTCGTTAGATTATCTTAGAAATATACATTTTTTTGTATACATTTACATTTCTACCCTGATAATATGATGTACTTATCAGCTCAGTTTAGTTTAGCTTTACCATTTCAGACGTAAGTATAAATACATTACACATGTATATTTCAGTTGTAAAATTAAGAAAAAAGTTTACTCAGATCAATATATTTTCCTCTTTGTTATCTCTCTATTCTTAAAAGCAATTTTCCATTTCTGTATTTCGATTTCTCAAGAACATCATGGCAGAATTCTTTTGTTATGGTATCAGAGTGTTTTAATTGCTCTAGAATTTTGTCATGGCATCATGGTAGAATTCCATTTTTGTTATGGTATCAGAGCGTTTTAATTGCTCTAGAATTTGTCATGGATTCCACCGCAGTTTCTTCCATCCCTTCTATCCCCCAAATTTCACTCGACGGTCTTTCAAATCCTTGTTTTTTACATCATGGAGAAAACCCTAGCGTGATACTCGTAACGGAATGATTAACTGGTGAAAATTATCATTCTTGGGCGAAATCAATGTCGAAAGCTATCAGTGCTAAAAACAAGATTGGATTCATCACTACATTCCTTAAAAGGCCAATTAATGAAGCTAATCCTCTTTATTCGCCATGGGTTCGATGTAATGACATGGTGGTCTTGTGGATTATCAACACAGTCGCGAAGAACATAGGTTTGAACATTTTTTTCATAGACAATGCTATAGACATGTGGAAGGACTTAAAGGATCGTTTCTCACAAAGTAATCGTCCAAGAATGTTCCAATTAAGAAAAGCATTAGTTCATTGAAGCAAGAACAAAAATCTGCGAGTGATTATTACATAGATTAAAAGTCTTATTGGGATGAATTAGCAAATTACAAATGTAATTTGCCAGTTTGTAATTTGCCACAGTGTTATATGGAAACCCTAAATTTTTTTGAGGAGACATTGCAAGAGAAATATGTGATGCAATTTTTTATGGGATTAAATGACTCCTTTAATAACATAAGAAGTTAAATTTTGTTGCTTGATCCTTCCTTTTCCCTCAATCAATAAAGTAATTGCTTTGGTCTTACAATAAGAGAAAGAGAGAGAGAGAGATCATTGTCAATACCATTGTACTGACTACTGAGCCTTGTATCGATTGCTGCCTTGACAGCAAAGTTTGTTAAAACTGGAAATTTTGCCTAAAAGCAAACTAGCTTTCGCAAGGACAAACCTGTGTGTAGTCATTGTGGATATACAGACCATACTTCAGAAAAGTGTTATCGAATTCATGGTTTTCCTCCTGGTTTCAAATCAAAAAGAGAAATAACCCATTCAGCAAACCAGACTTCTTCCTTTGTGGGTAAATCAAGTGATGTGTTTCACAGTTCTATTTATCTCAAGTTCAATACGAGCAACTACTTGCCATGCTCATGCCACAATCCACTAAACACTTGGTGAATCAAGCCACTTCATTGTCAACCTGTGGTATTCTTCTAACTCCACAAATGCCTTCCTCTAATAACTTTGCAAGTAACTACATTCCCTGGATTATTGATACTGGAGCAACAGACTATATGGTCAACTCCATTGCTTGTTTTTCTTCTATAACCTCTCGAATTGCTTCAACTGCTAAGTTACCAAATGGCCATTCAATTCCAGTAACACATATGGGAACTGTTCATTTATTACATACCTCGGTCTACACAATGTACTTCATGTTCCCTCTTTTTCCTTCAACATTATCTCTGCCAGCAAATTAATACTTGATTCTTCTTGATGTCTCGTATTTGTTTCAAATTTTTGTTTCATCCAGGACCTGTCTACATGGACAACGACTGGAATGGGTGAAAAGAAGGCTGGTTTATATCAACTATTGTAATGACCCTTAGTTGGTTGTTCTGTTTCATCTTCTTCAATAAATCAGAATTTTAGTTTGTGGCATTATAGACTAGGTCACATTCCTTTTTTCAAGCTGAAAATTCCTCAATAATTGTGTATAAGATATGCACATAACAAAATTTCTAGGTTCTTGTGTTTGTACAATTTGTCCATTAGCTAAACAAAAATGTTTACCTTTTCCATCTAGTGAATCTGTTTATGCATTTGCCTTTGATCTTATACACTGTGATTTGTGGGGCCCTTTCTCAGTTTTGCTTTAGATGGTTCCAAATACTTTCTCTTTCTCACAATTGTAGATGATTATTCAAAATCTACTTGGGTATATCTTCTACAAAATAAATCTCAAATGAGGCCTTATTTGCAGTCCTTTTTCAATCTAATTGAAACTCAATTTCAATCCCAAATCAAGAAATAAGGATTGATAATGGGACCAAATTTTACATGCCATAATTCTTCTCTTCCAAAGGTGTCATACACAAAAATTTGTGTCAAAAGACCACAACAAAATAGTGCAGTCGAAGGAAAACACTAACATTTACTCAATGTTGCTTGGTCCCTAAGATTTCAACCTTCCTCGCCACTCAATTTTTGGGGTGATTATGTCCTTGCTGTTACTCATTTGATCAATATCACACCAACTCCATTACTTTCCAATAAATCTCCATATGAAGTTTTGCATTCCACACCCCCTTCCTATAATCACCAATGTAAGTATCAATTCAGTTCAGTTTAGCTTTACCATTTCAGATATAAGTATAAATACACTACACGTGTATATTTCAGTTGTAAGAATAAAGTTTACTCAGATCAAGATATTTTTCTCTTTGTTCTCTCTCTATTCTCGAAAGCATTTTTCCATTTCTGTATCTCAATTTCTCAAAAACACCATGGCAGAATTCCATTTTTGTCAAATTACAAATTACGTAGTTGTTTCGGAGTAAGTATAAGCTGTAATTTTTTTCCTTTTTTTTTTTTTTGTTTATATATTACGTTTGGTTGGCTTTTTGCGTTAATAAGTTGATCGAACTTTATTTTCTACGTGCCTTGTTAGGAACAATAAGAAAAAAGTAGCACAAAAAGTTTGGAATCAATCACATATGACACAAAATTTACATGGAAGCTCAACAATGTGCTTATGTCCACATCCACAAAACTCATGCAAATGATTTTTTTCGGATGATAGTCAAAGATACAGTGTGGCGAGTGTACAAATGTTTAATATAATATATAGTAAATCCTAATTAGTGGGTCGGATTGAATTAAGAGCGAAAGAAGGGGTCAAAAATTTTTTGGTGCCCTTTTTAAGATATAAAATGTATATTCCTGGCTTGTCTTTCCTGGGCTTAGGGTTTTCCTTATACGGGTTTTACGACTCGTTCTTCCTAGGCCTGGGCTCGGGCCTTTCTGAGAAGGCCCTCCCTCACACATGGTTTCCAGTACTAGTGCTGTGAAGATAACTTTCTTGGTGCTTTCTTTTTATACGAAGCATAAGCGTATTCACAAATATTTCCCACAAACTATATGCACAGCTTATTAGTATTCTGGACTTTGCTAGCTATTTTAGTAAATACTGTTAAAGCATAAAGCGATGAACAGCCAGATAAATTAAAGATAAGGCCAAGCTGCAAGATAAAGAGATGTTGCCAAATGAAAATTAATGATGATGATGAAAGTACTATTATTGTATCTACAAGAAACAATGGTAGCTAGCTAGCTACTATAAATATGTACGTATATGGCCTTGATCTTAATGATGAAGAGAGAGAACCAAAACAATCAATCCTTCTCGTTAGTTCGTAGTCTAGAAAGATATGGAAATACACTTCGGGTTTTTTTAATTTTTTTCAATTTATTTATTCATGTTTTTTTTATCATTTTAAAATATTTTTAAAAATTATAAAAAAAAATATCAATACACTAATAATTACTTCCTTTAACTAAAAAAAAATTAAAATAAAAAAAATGTCAAAATGAGGTTCAAATTTAGATGTCAAAATAACATTTTTCTTTCTTCAATTCTTTTAGCCAGCTAGCCAGCGCACTTGGGTGGTGATACATTATTAATGTCTGATGCTTTTGTAATATATATATATATATATATATATATTTATATATATGTTGTTTTTTGGTGTTGGTGAGTCGTTGCTTTTGATGTGGTGACATGCTATAGACAACAGAGAATTATCAGATAGGCATGTAATTAATTGATGTTCCAAAATTTAAGAGAAATATTCTTCTTCCTCTTACATTTTTTCTCTAATCATACATGTTGCAAAGTAAAGGAATAACTACTTAAAATGCATCACGTCAATATGTACATAAAGTACGATGCACTTTCAATTAGTAAGTGATATCAAGTGCAATGTTCGTGGAACAATATGAGGTTTACAATTGAAAGTTATTTAAAGGAAGCAATCTTCAAAAGTGCCAATTCATCTGATATACAAGAATGATGATTTCATGGAACGTATTCAATCTTTAAAGAGATCGATGCCGAGATGATGGTGATCCACATTTTCAACTTTCAAAAGAGATACGGAGATTGGAAGCCATCTTCAAAAGTGTCGGGACATATATTTGTATATAACTTTTACTTGAATTTGCAATATCATAGATGAGACCGGCGTTCCACATTTTTTTCAAGGCAAGTCAAAATAAATGAAATTGCAAATTTTAAATAGATTAATATATAGTGGTTAAACTCAATGTTAGTGGTTCTTAATTTGTTTGTGGATCCATAAAGTAAATAAAGTACCTTCAAGTTAGTGGGAGTGGAATTATTTCTTAAGTTGATATTTTACTTTCGAGCAATAATTTAGATTTGCTTTCAAACAATATTTTTTTTTGATTTTTTTATTGTTAATTAAAATAAAAAAATTATCTCTCAGACGTTTGTCTGTAAAGGTTAAGTCTTTTTTATTTTATGAAAAGTGAGGCTAAGTCTCTATTTAGATAAAATGATATCTCTTAAACGTTTACCTATAGAGAGAATTAATAATATTGAAGGCCAAACCAATAATAAATAATAAAAAAATAGTGTAAAATAAGAAAGTACCCGCAGAACAAGAGTTTAGCTTAACATTTTTTTTTTGTTAGATTTACTTGTTAGATTAATGTCTTTTATACCAGTAAATAGATAAATAATAATAATAATAATAATAATTGAATGATTGATTGACTGACGTCGAGAAGCGGCCCACCACTATGATATATTTTTTTTTTCTTGATTGTTAAGTTTATAAGAAATCCTATAATTTATAAATTAATGCTGAAGATTTTTGTGGCCGCCTTCTTTGACTAACGCATAGGCTGTTTGTAACAATTCGCTTGAAAGCAACTGAGGAAGTTGCTCATCATTTTCTTCCACCGAATTCTTTGTATTTGGTCCTACAAGATTACATCATGACTTTGGTCCTGATCCACGTGCAAATTAAAATTAACGCACTACTTTTGGTGGGTCTCATTTATTTTTGTCATTTGGTTACTCATTTTTCCGCCCATCTTTATTGACTAGGTACGTGCTTTTTCCTCCGAGATTCTCGATCCACCCCTTTTTCCGGACAGCATTATTATTGTCATCTTTGATTTACCGTTCTTGTGTATATCATGTTTGATCGAATTCATAATTTGTTCCACCAACAATTTTTAATTCCACAATTTAACCCAATCCTTTAATCCCCCCTTGGTTTTTTATTCCTCGTTTGATTTGATCTGACTACTTTTTTGTTGTCACAATGCTTTTCATCTGCGACGAATTGACCGCCTACCTAATTTGAATAGGAATTTACTTTTTATTTTCACATCCAACGTCTATAATTTTTTCATATTTAGGTGCATTTCATATGATATAGAATTATTTTTTATCAAATGTAGGACGTAAGATGATAAATATTAACTAATGAAAATAATTTCTCATTTGGATAGCAAGAGTTGTAGACAAATAATAATTTGATATTTCTGTTCAACTTGTCAAAATTTATCCGAAGAGATATATGTGCAGATGATCTAGGTCCTACAAGATTACATCGTGACTTTGGTCCTGATCCAGCGTGACTTTGGTGGGTGATCTCATGACGCTGTGTACTCTTTATTGACTAACTGTAGGTACGTGCTTTTATTGTCTCATTTTTCCGCCATTGTCATCTTGTGTTTATCTTGTTTGATCGAATTTCATAATTTGTTCCACCGACAGTTTTTAATACCACAATTTAACCCAATCCTTTACATAATGCTTTTCATCTGCGAAGAGTTGACCACCCACCTAATTTGAATAGAGATTTACTGACAACGAGAACAGGCCTAATTTGAATAGAGATTTACTGTCCATCAATTATTATTTACTCTCACTTCTCGTATTTATAATTTTTTTATAAAATAAAAAGGATATTTTTTCAAAGTCATGGTGGATTCTTAAAATTGTCCTTGTAGAAACTCAGCCAAAAACTACGATATATATACATATTATATATATATATTATATATCTCTCTTTATATATGAAAAATTAATGAACTTTAGCAAATAAAGATTAGAAAGTTAATTAGTTGACTAAACAACACAATTGATGATCGAGGTGGTTGCATGGCTATTAATCTCCATGAATTGAAGTACTGTCTTATTTTCAAAATTATATGTATAATATATTAAAATCTAGTAAGTAACAAATATTATATAGCATGAAAAAAAAAACCCTAAATTTACTATATATAGGAAAAGAAAAAAGAAAAATAATACTAATTTTTGTGTTGAACTTGCATGAAAGACCTTTCGGAGAATTGAAAATCGAATGGTTTTTTATGCAACAAATGGTCATTTAAATAATAAGGGGAGTGTAAGAGTTGATGACTAGATGAATCATGATAATAATGGACCAAGTGAAAAAGTTAGTATTGCAATTAATATAAAATAAAATAATAAAATTAAAGAAACAATAGAAAAGTAAAGAAATTAGAAAATGCTGAGATAGCTAGTAGCTAGTAGCTACACCCATCCGAGCAAAGGAAATGCTTCATAAATTATCAGAAATTGATAACAGCTTATGTTTATTTGCGGATTTGATTTTTTAAGTTGATCTTAATTGCGCAGTGCACCATGTATCTGCATATAATATTATATATATATATATATATATTATGCGCCTAACAGATTATTGATTCCCACTAGTTAACATACACCTCATGGCTCATATAATATTGCATTAGTAATTAATTAATAATATACTTTTTTATTATATATTAACAAGTCCATATTATATATTATCTCAGAATATTGTGAATAGTAATTAAATAGTTTATGAATAGTAATGAAATAATTTGAGTTAAGATGTTTTATTAGATTTTAAAAAAAGAAAGTTAAAAAATTAAATAAAAATATTGTTTTAAATTTAGAAAAAAAATGTATTGTTTTTTATATTTTATCTGAAATTTTTAAAAAAATTATAAAGATTAGATAATTATGAGATAAAAAAATTAAAAATTAAAAAATAGTTTATATTTAAATAATATAAAAAAATAAAATATTAAAAAATACATGAAAATACTCTTATATTCAAACGGAGTCTAATAAAATGAATGATTATTGTCTCTCCCATTTCCTTTTTTCTCACCGAGCCAGCCATCACAACGTCACCACTAAAAAGGGGGTGGGGCTTCATCTCCTCCCCTCTCCGACCGCCCAACCTTAGTCCATAGGTTTATTTCCAGTTTTTTTTTTTTTTTTGACATTTTCTTGTTATAGCAACAAGGTGTTCCAATTTGCTCTTAGCCGGCATTCTTCGACCGCCACGCGCCACTCTAATGGTCTCCTCAGCCGTCAATCTATCGGACAGAGGAAGAAAACTGCCAAAAACAGTGGCGCGTGTGGCTCACACGTGGCTTACAGTGCGCGTGAGGAGCACGCACTGCAGCATCCGAAGGGGTTTCCAGTCTCCACGCGCGGCTCCATCATGGCCAGCGACCTTGGATCTTTCAGATTCGTGTGCTTCTTTCTTGCTCAGTTTGGCATGTGTCCTACACGCGCCACTACCGTCGGTGGCGTTCTTTCGCCGGTGTATCGGGCCATCTTCTAGTTGCTACTCTCCTATATTCTTACTTTCCTTAACCAGCGATCAGGACGATATGGACGTGATAGTCTCTTACAGTTAGACCAGATCAACAAAATGCAGCGCACCCCTGACTACGATGTTAAGTCGTAGGTTTATAGTCTGTTTACCAGACTATGTTAAAATCACTTTTGAACGGCCTCCCCTTGTGCAACTGGGTTGGAGTCATACTTTTGACTTACCCCATTCTTATTTTTATTTTTATATTTATTTTGATGTTGCTTTTTGTTTGTTTTGAGAAGATTGTCGGAGATTTCCACTCCACTAAATCTTGTATTTCTGTAACCGCTTAATTTATTTATGCAATACTTCACTTGCTTACAAAAAAAAAAAAAATGAATGATTATTATATTTTCTGTCAGAAATGGTTTTTCTCAGAGCTTTACTGCTAATGGATCGGATCTGTAGATTACAAATGTTAAACAAATGGTTCGTTTTGAAGTTAAACTTAATTGAAATAAATTTAATTTTAAAATAAATTTTAAATTTAAATATTAAATTATTAAATTATTAAATTTATTACAATTCAAAACTTGAATTTATATTTTTTTTTCACTTTAAATTCATTTTAATATTTAAATATATCTAAACATTCAATACAATCTCAACTCGACGTCGCAACAGACATTGGAAACTTAGTACAGTGTAGCTACCCAGCTAGGTGGTGGCTGGATCAGGAAAAGAGAAGGTAGCTAGCTGGGTAGTGGGTACTCGATCATGTTCCACTGACAATTTTTAATTTTTAATTCCCAGCAGCTTGCTTGCTTTGTCGGGGCTACATGACTTTTGTTGCCATTGAAGCTTTTCTGCTGGCTGGACTTCAAAATCATGAAACGTTGCTTACATAATTAGTATTGTTAATTCTAGCACTTTAATTTCATGATAAATGCATATTCTCATATATACATGAGTCTTATTATATATTAATTAACTATCTATATGGAAATTAATACTAATGATAAGCATCAACTTCAGTCATTGAACATATGATAAGTAAATGTTTTTTTAATAATCAAAATTAAAATTCCAATGTATCCCATCATTTTAGTAATTAAATAAGTATTTTTCATGATATTATGATTTTTTTAAAAATATTTAAAAATATAGAAAAAATAAATGAAAAAAACCATAAAAAAAAAAATTATTCTCGAGAAACTCTTGCACATCCTCAGGAATGGAGTACAGCTCTTTCCGTTTTGTCTCAAGAAAGATGCTAAATTGGTAATTCTGTTAGAGAATTTGTCGTTTGGTATTTGTCAATATGACTATAACACCACACAATGGACACGGCGACACCCACATTGTGACAGAAAGTACTAATTGTGAAATTTAAAAATTCTAAGCATAAATTCGAATAACTGAATTTACAATTAGAAAATCTTTAAGAAATTATATAGAGATTAAAAATTTATGAATAATAAATAGTTTATGAATTGTATTAAAATAGTTTGAATTATGATATATTAATATAGTATTTTGAAAAACGATCCATTCTTCACGTTGGCTGGCTATATAGACAGCCATTTTACCGCATGCGCTGCTCCAAAAGTTGGACTTGCGAACACTGTACTGAGCCTTGGCGTTTCAAAATCGAGTCCATTGATGAGCGTCATTGTTTTGCAGTCTTGATATTTCAGAGCAGCAAAAGAGAGGTACGACGGACGTGCTTCTATTCTTGTCCATCTCTATAACTTGCATGCTTTGGTTCTCAAATTTATTGTAGTGCTGGGCTATAGAGTTTTTGTAGATTACTATATAACTCAAGTTTGTTTTTTGTTTTCTATATATGGTGATACCTTTATTGAATGTGTATTTAAAGTGATTGCAAAAACCAGAAAAAGATCGGTACTAATTTAGACCGTTGCCTCAGTACAGTTCCCATCGGTGAACTTCTACTGACGTTTAGGGGAGTCGTCATTGCTGCATGCCTCAAAGCTCCTTAATTAGTGAAATACTTTCACCAACTTCTTCCTGATACCAGGCTTCACCCGTGCATGTAGTACTACCGTTCCCCGGCTCCATAGCCGGCAGACTCAATATTTGCAGATCTAGTTTGAGAATATATATATATATATAGATATAGGTGTTTATGCCTAATAATAATGTCAATTTAAATTATTCAACAAATCAGTCTCTATTACATATGTAAATATCCAAGCAGAAGCTCAACTTTTGTTGAGTAATGCATAACTGATCGATCATGAATTTGGTCATTTATGTTTAAAAGAACTTGAAAACTCATGTCAGTAAATATTAAACAAACTAGAATTTTGAAAGTTTATCGATTAATTCATATATATTTTTCAACTTAATTATGAGCTCTTACCCAACTCACGACAAAAAGTGTGTTTGCATACAAACTTAAATTTATCTCTTCTGAACCTACTGTTACGACAAGTGAATATGAAATATTGTTTACATGGAATCAAAAGGAGTTTTGAGTAAACCTAAGGGCTCATTTTGTTATGCATAAGATCAATGAGATAAATGTCATTTCAGACTCTATATAATCTTCATCTTCCACTAATAGTCTACGTTTAAAGTCAGACTTCCCCACACCTTTCTTGCATGTATTCATAGTCGGTGACATATGTTTAATTTGTTATTCATGACAGGTAATACTGTTACACCTTATGTTCAGACTCCTTTTGGGCATCTTTCCTCCTAGTTTATGCTTTTGATGCGGATCATCGAGGAGGACAAAATTAAAGTGAGGTACGTACGTGCATGCTTCTTGGTCTCAATATTTATGTTAGTACAACCCATATATATGCATAATTTTTTGTTGTTGATTTGATGAAAGTTAAGTGCATGAACTTCAGTCATTGAACATATGATAAGTAAATATTTTTTTAATAATCAAAATTAAAATTGCAATGTATCCCGTCATTATAAAACATGTATTTTTTACCAGCTCAAAATCTTTTCATTTGTTTGGAAGAAAAGTTCTCCAACTCAATCGGGAGGAAATATCCATTCAGTAGAAAGAGAACAGAAAATGAGAAAGCACGGTGTTTCTCAAAATTGGATAATTATAAAGAAAGAAGATTATTTTACCTAAATTTCACAAGTCCCGGCCCCAATGTGAATGCTCTTATAATTTGCTGGTTGTTTCGGTGATTCCCATTCTGTCCCAAAAAGATGTTAATTTGGTGATTGGAGAATTTGTCTTGTGGTATTTGTCAAAGAGTAGTGCTAGGCTGGCCAACATTGACAGTTGGGCGTGCTGTCTATGTCAAATTCATTTTTTTTTTATATTTTTTTTCAATCTTTTTGTTCATATATTTTTATTATTTTAAAATATTTTTAAAAAATATAAAAAAATATCAATACACTAATAGTTATTTCTTTAATCAATAAATAAAATTAAATATATTAAAAAATTAAATCCATAAACAATCAAAATGAATAGACAAGATGAAGGGACATAGTAGTATTATTATTTGCTAATATAACAATTACACCACGCAAGAGACACGGCAACGACCACATTTTAAAATCATTTATTTATTTTTAAAATATTGACGTGTCACCTAGAATACACGTGTCAGGTTGATGGAAAGTACTAATTGCGAAATTTAAAAATTTTAAGCATAAATTCAAATAACTGAATTTACAATTAGAGAATTTATAAATATTGATGAAATAGTTTTGAATGATATTAAAATGGTTTGAGTTATGATATATTATGGTATTTTGAGAAATGATATAGAAAAAGTTAAATAAAAAATATTATAAATTTAAGATATTATTAAAATATTATTTTTATTTTGAAATTTTAAAAAATAAATTTTTTATTTTATATTTTGTTTATAAATTTAAAAAAATTGTAATAATTAGATCATGATTAATTTAAAATATTAAATATTTAAAATTAAAAAATATCTATTTTATATAATATTTGAAAATGAAATAATGACAGATAGGATGATATGAACTCATATAGTAAACAAAGACTCTTTAAATGTCATACTTTTTTCTTTTTTTTTTCACTTTATTGGTTGTAAGTGCTTGTTTTTTTCCTGCATTATATATATTCAGTACTCTTCCCACTATAAAGGGCCAGTCATATGTCCAACTTCGCCGCACATTATTAATCATGTTTCACTGCTAAACGCCGATCGATCTTGGTTTTCATATAATTAATTGATTCCGGTGACCATCTTGGCATCTTTGCTCTTTGTTTGCACTTTTGATGCGGATCATCGAGGAGGACCAAATTAAAGTGAGGTACCATCATGATTTTCCAGATCAAAAGTATGAATTTATGAGTCATCATGTTTAATTAAATTCTTTCAGATATATGATATTTTAGATGTTGCATCTAAATTATTCATCGGTTGTGTTCGTAATATACATGAACAAAAGGATTTTTTTTTTTTTTCCACATCGTTTGTTTTAAAGATTTTGCACAGTTCATTAATTAGTTTAGATACCATGTGACGATCTAGTTCTTCAGACTCTGACCCCAAAAACAAATATCTGTGTCATATTTTTTCCATAATATTTGCATTTTCACACTTGTAATTATGTTAAAAAAACAATTTGAACTTTCAGCATAGAGCTTGACTGGAGGGCCTGACGAAGAAAGTGATGCATTTGTGAAAGAGTAACCGAGAGTGGTTGATCATCCTTTCTCTGTTCCTGCCTTTTGGCATATTGATAATTGCCATTTCTCTTCTTTTCTTTTTCTTTTTTCTGCTTTTTGGTGAAAAGCTTTCTCAATGCGTTCTTGGGTTGTCGTTGTACTTCCGTGATTCATTTTAGTACTGATTCGTCTTTACTGCAATATCCCACTCCCAACTCTGTTTCTGGTCTGGTTTCTACATTGATATGGTGGAATCAAAACCCCGCCCGCCTAGTTTTCATCTTTCTCTTTGCTTAATTTGGTTTCCAACTTCATCCTATTGACTCTTTACTCCAGCCTCCAGCCCATCAATGTCCTAAGGAGAGGTACTCGAACTTGTTTCTTTGTTTTTCCCCGTGCTTTATTGCCATCGCAGTTTCAACTTCTATATCTTTCTTGGTTTTCATCAGTTTGTTTGAGTTTAAAAATTTTATAAAAAACAAATTCCCTAAAAAAAAAGATTAAGAGGAAGCTGGTGAGGGACCGTGGCAAACAAGAATGGAGGGCTTCATTATTGAAGTTTTAGCGAAAATCGCAGAGTACACTGTTCGACCAGTTGGACGGTGGCTATGTTATTCATGTCACTACAAGAGCAACATGGACAATATGAAGAATCAGGAAACGATGTTGCGGGATGCTCAGAAAAAGGTTGAACGCAAGGTTGAAGCCGCTTCAAATAACGGCGATAGAATTCACGATGATGTAGAAACGTGGTTGACAAAGGTACATCAATTGGACACCAAGAAACTAGCGGAATCGAGGAACTCTAATCCGTCATGCCTGAACTCGAAGCAACGACATCAGATGAGCCGGGAAGCAAAGCAGATGGTGGGTAATATTGCTGAACTTCTTAAAGAAAAGCCAAACCTCGACGAAGGAGTTTCCTATCGTCCTGCTGCTCAAGAAATGGTGACTCCAAGAAACGAGGATTACATGACCTTGGATTCGAGGATTTCAATTACGAAGAGAATTATGGATGCATTGGGAGATGCTAATATCAACAAGATCGGCGTGTGGGGGTCGCCTGGAGTTGGAAAGAGTACACTGATGAAAGAAATTTTCAAGAAAGCCAAGGAAGAAAGCTTATTCGATGAGGTGGCTCTGGCAAATGTGACAAACAGCCCAAACCTAAGTGGAATTCAAGGAGAAATTGCAGACATGCTAGATCTAAAGCTTGATCCTAATTGTAAAACTGAAATGGTAAGAGCAGGCCATCTACGGAAGAGGTTAGAAGAAGACAAGGAGAAGAAGATACTTGTTATCTTGGATGATATATGGAAGCGACTTGATTTGGAGGAAATAGGAATTACTCCTTCCGAAAGATGCAAAGTACTACTCACATCCAGACATCGACACGTACTAGCTTCTGATATGGGCACCGAAGAGAACAGCTTTAAACTCGACATTTTAGGACAAGAAGAAGCATGGAACTTATTTGAAAAGATGGCGGGTGATTCTGTCAAAGATGATCATGATTTGCGAAATGCAGCAAATGAGGTAGCTAAAGCGTGTGGAGGTCTTCCTATTGCACTTGTAACAGTTTCTAGGGCATTAAAGAATAAGAATTTGGGAGCCTGGAAGGATGCCCTTGTGCAACTAACAAGACCCACTCCAGAACATGACACAAAAATATGGTTACCCGTCTATTCTTGTATAGAGCTGAGCTATAAACATCTTGATGGTAGTGAGCTCCAATCCTTCTTTTTGCTTTGTGCTCGACAAGGTTACTACATTTCCTATCGGGACTTGTTGAGATATGGTTTCGGTCTGCGTTTATTCCGTCGCATTGATACATTGAAAGAAGCAAGAAACAGACTAGAAACTTTAGTTGGAGATCTCCAAGATGCTTGTTTGCTACTACAAAGTCCACGTAGCTCCGAGGAATTTTACATGCATGATCTTGTTCGTCATGTCGCTACAATAATTGCGTCAAATGATCATAATATGTTTGTCATGAGAGGCGATGGTGGGCAACAAGCATGGCCAGATGTGGATGCACTAAAAAGATGCGAGGCGCTCTCTATTCATGGTGGAGAACATATCCATAAATATCCCAATGAAATAGAATGTCCTAAATTAAGATACTTTCATGATGTCCAGTGTTATGATTCTGATGATGAAGATCAATCTTTGGAAATCCCAAACAAATTCTTCCAAGGGATGGAGAAGCTCCAAGTTCTGAGTTTGACAACTATACAACTTTCATCACTTTTGCCACTTACAAACCTACAAACATTGTGTCTAGATGGATGTAAGTTGGGAGATATTCATTGGGTTGGAGAACTCAAGACTTTAGTAATTCTTAGTCTTGTTTATTCTGACATTTCAAATCTGCCAAGAGAAATAGGGTCTTTGACTCGTTTGCGGTTATTGGATTTGACCAATTGTTTCCAACTTAGAGTGATTCCTCCTAATGTCTTGTCAAGCTTGGTCAACTTAGAAGAATTGTACATGCGAAACATCAAAGTCCAATGGGAGGTTGAAGGACCCAACAATGAAGGGAAAAATGACAGCCTTGCAGAGCTAAAGAAATTGTCACACTTGACCACCTTAGAGATAAAGATTCCGGATGCCAATAATCTACCGAAAGATTTGTTTTCTGAAAAGCTTGAGAGATATCATATATGCATTGGAGATATCAGCTATTCGTTATATCAGATATCAGCCTTCTCAAGATCGTTACATTTCAGACAGAGTATGAGCTTCGAATCGGACTATGGGATCAAAACGCTACTGAAGAGGACAGAATATCTTAATTTAGACGAGTCGAACAGTACTAAGAGTGTCTTCTATGAATTAGATAGAGAAGATTTTCAACAACTGAAGCATCTCCATATCCAATATGGTAATATTAAGCATATCCCTGAGTTGAGGACACCGGCTGTTGCCTTTCCCATCCTGGAGACATTTGTTTTGAAAGATATGATCAGCTTGGAAGAAATTTGTCAGGGCAACCTTCCATTGACATCCTTCAAAAACTTGAAAGTTTTAGAGGTGGAAAACTGTGAGAAATTAAGATTTATCTTCTCATCATCGATAGCCAGAGGCCTTTCACTACTTGAAGAATTGAAGATAACAAGATGCAGCAACGTGGGTGCAATATTCGTGAAAGAAGATCAAGAAGATCACGGAAGAGAAGAGGTGTTCCGTCGACTGCAAACCTTGGTGCTAATGGATCTTCCAAAGCTCGTGAGCTTCTTCAGCACCAGAGAAACCAATTCGGAGGGCAACCATGATCTTCAGTTGCCGCTTCTACATCATCAGGTACATTACACAAGTCCATGTAAGTCATGTGTCAAGCACACCATAAGCATAAACATGATTTAGTTGGCATTCCCTGTGCCCAAAGTATAATTGCATGCGCCTCTGTTAGGTTGTGGCGGAAGACGCCAGCTTAGTCTTGGGGCATAAAAGTACAATTTGAAAACAAAAATAAGATGGGAGTTACATGTCTAAAATGATTTTGAAACAAAAAGCTGATTACATAATAATGAAATTAATTTACATATCAATCCTTATGAGTATTTGCTTTCACATCTAGATATGTAATCCTTAGGAGTTAAGATGAAATTAATTTGACATATTAATGGTATGTTCCTCTAAATCTAAAGTATAAATTCTTGAGTGAAAATAACTTTCAGGAATTATGGTGCCGGAAAATTTTCCTTGAGTTATATGAAGTACACCTAAAAAACTTTGTCAAGGATATGTGCATTGTCAAAATTAGTCCAGACTTAATTCCCGACAGTTGGTCCAATAAAAAAAAAATTATAGCTATAATACACTCGTTTCCCTTTTTAATTTTGCCTATTTTCAAATTTGAAGCACTAAAATCTTGAGCATCTTTAACTAATATGAGGGACTTAATCCTGCAGCTTTCCTTCCCTAGTTTGAAAAACTTGCATCTGCAACATCTGCCCAAAATAAAGCAAGTTTGGAGTAATGTCAATGGATGTGAGAGTTTAAAGTCTCTCGAGATAGTAGATTGTGGGGTAATGGAGGAAATTGTCGCGAGAGAAGACGGGACAAATCCAACAACGAGGCTTTTATTCCCCAGCCTAACTCTTCTAACACTTGATAGGTTGCCAAAACTCAAGTGGGTTTTTCAAGGGGTGCGTACTTTGGAATTGTCGTCGTCCAAGGAATTAGATAAGCAGGGAGGCACACTTTTCAAGATTGAAGAGGTAACACCATAACAGTCCTTGGATTAATGGTGCAAGTGTTGTGTAGTTATTTTAAAAAATAGTAAAATTTATTATTAAAAAGAGTAATATTAGATACACTAATGGATTAGAGAATTAAGCGTTGCGCACTACTTTTAAAAAAGAGTGGTCTATTATTAAAAAATTAATTTTTCATATGTATTCATTTTTTTCAAAAGTAGTGGGTGACGCTTTTTCATTCCATGACTGTAAATATTATTTTTCTATTAAAAATTTAATTTTTTTTATATAAATTCTATATTTATTCATATTTTTTTAAAATGATTGCGCAGTTACAAACTCTCTTTATTTTGCCATATGTGACGCTACATCAAACGAGAATAGGGACTTAAAAGGGTATCGGTGTTATATTTGTTGTTTTTTATTAAAACAATTTTGTGAATATTTTAAAAAAATATTAAATAATAAAGATACAAATGCTTTCTCTTTTTTTTTTTTTAAAAAACTAAAAAATAAAAAATACTAATCTGTACACTTTATCAATACATTTTGTATGTGAAAGTATATTTTCTATCTCAAAATTTCTATGTAAATCTATGTCTATAGATTCTCTCTCTCTCTTGTGGATTTTTTAAGAAAAAAGCTAAGGACGATGCTACCGTTAGGCATAATTGATTTTTTGTTTTGTTATTTTTTTTAAATGTATTTTTTCACACTTTTAAATATTTTTTTAAAAAATAAAAAAATCACAATATTATTAAAAAATACTTCCTTAATCACTACGTAAAAATAAAATTTTTTAAATACAATAAAAAATTCCAACAATAACACCGAGCGGTAAAAGCCAGTGGTGAGAGTATCATTTTCCTTAAAAGATCATTACAGAAAAACAAGGCACTACAGCCACCACCGGTAACTTTCTGGGAGCTACCGCTAGTTATTTTGGTGTGTGTGTGTGTGTTTTTTTTTTTGCTTTTTTTTTGTATGTATTTTTTTAACACTTTTAAACATTTAAAAAAAAAATCCACAACATTATTAAAAAGCATTTCCTTAATCACGAAGTAAAAAAAAGAATGCAAACGGAGCTGAGAGTGGTGGGACTAGTATTATTCAAAAGCTAAAGTGACTTGGGTCTCGATGATGGGTACAACAGTCTTTTTTTTTTTTAACTTAATGATTAAGATAGTATTTTTTTTTAATGATGTTGTAATTTTATTTTTAAATATTTAAGGGTATAAAAGAAAGGAATGAAAGGAAAAAAAATAGTTAGCCTTATCTAGACCCATCCTCGAGCTACACCCTCGGTGGGTGTAGCACCACTCATTTGTTAACTACGCTTCTAATTACAAATATGTATTCTAGGCTCAAAGTTTCTAGGTTACTATATATGACACTCTCATTTGTTGTCGCAGATGAGATGAAATGAAATAAATTGAGATAAAATTGAAAATTAAATAAAATATTGTTAGAATATATTTTTTTAATATTATTTTTGTTTTGAGATTTGAAAAAATTGAATTGTTTATTTTATTTTGTATAAGAATTTTTAAATATTTATAATAATTATATGAGATAAGATGAGAATAGTTGTAAAAAAAAAAAAGCTTGGTTTGAATAGTGAATTAAGATGAGAAGAGTTGAGATGAAAATTAAAAATTGAATAAAATCCTGTTATAGTATTATTTTTTAATATTATCTTTATTTTGATATTTGAAAATATTGAATTGTTTATTGTATTTTGTTTGAAAGTTTGAAAAAAATGTCAAAAAAAAAGTTTGAAAGTTTGAAGACACCATATTCTTGAGTCATAAATGTTAGACTTGAAAAAATAAGATGGAACGTTTCTAAAACAGTTTTCAAATAAAAAAGCTCATTGGGTAAATATGGAATTTGGAAACTTTTTGTTAACTATTATAGCATCGCAAATGAGTATTTACAATGGCATGATATAACGACTTTGTATTCTTGGGAGCTCTGTTAAGAATTTTATAGACGGACTATTCTGAGTTTTGAAGGGACCATTATTCCCAAATGTGCTATTTTATATTCTTGCTCCAGCTTAATTTTTCATATTTTCAAAATCGAAGCATAGAAATATATATTCGGCATCTTTAATTGATACAAAGAATATAATCCGACAGGTTTCCTTCCCCAGTTTGAAAAACTTGCATCTGCAACATCTGCCCAAAATAAAGCAGGTTTGGAGTAATGTCAACGAATGTGAGAGTTTGAAGTCTCTCAGGATAGTAGATTGTGGGGTAATAGAGGAAATTGTCGCGAGAGAAGACGGGACAGATCCAACAACGAGGCTTTTATTCCCCAGCCTAACTCTTCTAACACTTGATAGGTTGCCAAAACTCAAGTGGGTTTTTCAAGAGGTGCGCACTTTGGAATTGTCGTCGTCCAAGGAATTAGATGAGCAGGGAGGCACACTTTTCAGGATTGAAGAGGTAACACCGTACCAGTCCAATCAACCTCTCTCTCTCTCTCACAAAATTTAAAGTAATAGAATTGCTCGTTGATTTATTTTGGATTAATGGTGCAAGTATTGTGCAGTTATTTTAAAAAATAGTTAAATTTGTTATTACAAATAGTAATATTAGATACTCTAATGGATTAGAGAAGTGTTGCGCACTATTTTTAAAAAAGAGTGGTCTATTATTAAAAAATTAATTTTTCATATGTATTCTATATTTATTCAGTTTTTTTAAAAGTAGTGTGCGATGCTTGCGTATTTCATGACTATAAATATAATTTTATATTAAAAAATTAAATTTTTTTCATATAAATTCTATATTACCTTTTTTCAAAATGATTGCGCACTTACAAACTCTCTCTATTTTGCCATATGTGACGCAACATCAAACGAGAATAGGGACTTAAAAGGGTATCGGTGTTATATTTGTTGTTTTTTATTAAAACAATTTTGTGAATATTTTAAAAAAATATTAAATAATAAAGATACAAATGCTTTCTCTTTTTTTTAAAAAAAATAAAAAAAATACTAATCCGTACACTTTATCAGTACATTTTGTATGTGAAAGTATATTTTCTATATGAAATTTCTATGTAAATCTATGTCTATAGATTCTCTCTCTCTCTATCTCGTGGATTTTTTAAGGAAAAAGCTAAAGCGCCTTGGGTCTCGATGATGGGTACAACAGTCTTTTTCTTAATTTAATGATTAAGATAGTATTTTTTTTAATGATGTTGTGATTTTATTTTTAAATGTTTAAGGATATAAAAGAAATGAAGGAAAGGAAAAAAAAAATAGTTAGCCTTATCTGGACCCATTCTCGGGCTACACCCTCGATGGGTGTAGCACCACTCATTTGTTAATGACGCTTCTAATTACATGTATTCTAGGCTCAAAGTTTGTAGGTTACTATATATGAGACTCTCATTTGTTTTCGCAGATGAGATGAGATGAAATGAAATGAATTGAGATAAAAGTTGATAATTGAATAAAATATTGTTAGAATATATTTTTTTAATATTATTTTTGTTTTGAGATTTGAAAAATATTGAAATGTTTATTTTATTTTGTATAGGAATTTGTAAAAGTTATAATGATTATATGAGATAAAATGAGAATAGTTGTGAAAACAAACGAGCTTGGTTTGAATAGTAAATTAAGATGAGAATAATTGAGATGAAAATTAAAAATTGAATAAAATATTGTTTGAGTATTATTTTTTAATATTATTTTATTTTGATATTTAAAAATATTGAATTGTTTATTATATTTTGTTTGAAAGTTTGAAAAAAATGTCATAAAAAAGTTTGAAGACAACATAGTTTTGACTCATAAATGTTAGATTTGAAAAAATAAGATGAGACTTTTCTAAAAATAGTTTTCAAATAAAAAAGTTCATTGCGCAAATATGGAATTTGGCATATTTTTGTTAACTATTATAGCATCCCAAATGAGTATTTCCAATGGCATGATATAACGACTTTGTATTCTTGGGAGCTCTATTGAGAATTTTATAGACGGACTATATTGATTTTTGAAGGGACCACTGTTCCCAAATTTGTGCTATTTTATATTCTTTCTCCAGTTTAATTTTTCATATTTTCAAAATCGATGCATAGAAATATATATCTGGCGTCTTTAATTGATACAAAGAACATAATCCGGCAGGTTTTCTTCCCTAGCTTGCAAACACTGCATATGGAGGGTCTACCCAAAATAAAGCACGTATGGAGTTGTGCTCAAGAACCCAAAACAATTTTCAAATGTCTAGAGCAATTGAAAATACTTGAGATTGAGGATTGTGGGGTGGAGGAAATTGTTGCAGGTGGAGGAGGAGGAGGAGAGCCAGCAGCAAGGACAATATTGGAGTTCCCTCGAGTAACTGATTTGAATCTTATAAATTTAAAAAGACTCAAGTGGTTTTACAAAGGAGTGCATGTTTCAAAATGGCCCATGTTGGAAAAGATTTGGATTAGCGGATGCGAGAAAGTGGAGATATTTGCTTCAGGAGTTGTGAACTTTGAAGAAACAGTGAAAGAGAGGCAGTCGGAGATGTCCATTAAACAACCCCTTTTCTTGGTGGATGAGGATGAGGTAAAGAGACTAATTAATTAATTAGCTATCTTAAGATTTCCCATTTAGGTAGAAGAGTTTTACATCCTAATATTGTGAAATCATTTTGATCTCTCTCCTTAAGTTGATAAACTTAATTAATTAGTCTTTCTAAAATATAGATTTAATTACAATATTAATCATTATTAAAGAAATACTCAAATCTCATAAAGAAATAATTAAATAACGAAAGCAGAAAGAATTATAAGTATTACAACTGATTTAATAGCAAAATTGTAATCTCTACAGAATAAATTACTTATATGATTTTTAATGCATTAATTAAAATTTTGAAATAACTTAAATTTATATTTTTATATGAAAAAAGTTACTGTTTAGGTCCCAATTAAATCCACAAGGGGTGACCCAATTATAAGCGGCTCGTTGCGGGTAACATTAAATTAAGTTGTTGAACTATTATTACCAACAAACAAAACATATCAAACCGAATACGCAATACTTAGTTCATCATGAGTTGTTTAGTTTTCCTTCTTAATTATTTAAATGAAGCTGTCTACTCGAGCTGAAATATATTTCTTATAGATTCTATTATATATGTTGGATGGGGTATGTGTTAACCACTGTTCTAATATATTTTACAGCTCTCGTTTTCAAGCTTGAAGAAGTTGGTCATTGAGAACATGGATAAGTTGGAAATTATATGGCAGGATCAAGTCGCCGCGAGTTCTTTTTCCAAAAATATTCAAAATTTGGAGATTGATGGATGTGAAAAGTTGTTGCACATCTTTCAATCTAATTTCCGTACAACAACAATATTAATGCAAAGACTGACTCGTCTATGTATATGGGATTGCAGTTCATTAGAAACTATATTTGGAAATATGGAGGGGCATAATGGTAAAGAACCACAAGTTTTAATAGCTCCAAGTTTAGGGACGGAAGAAAGTGTAGCGAGGGAAGACGGAACAGCCAGACATATTGAGTTCCCTATACTAACTAAAATGATACTTGCTAGATTGCCAAAATTCAAGTGGATTTTGGAAGGGGTGAATACTATTTTGGAATGTCCTTCATTGGAAATATTAGAACTGTGGAAATGTGAACAAGTGATTTTGGCTTCAAAATTTGCGAGCAGCAATAGTAGTCAAGAAACAAGTCAACAAATCCAACTCCAGACTTGCATTCAACTTGCACTGCCAAATTTGTTGGAACTTGAAGTATGGTTTGGTGGCCGGGAGGAAATATTCCCTTATGAAGTTGTTGATCCAGTCCCACGATTAAGACGACTACAGCTCCATAGTCTACCTATGCTTACACATTTGTGGAAAGAAGACAGTACCCAGCCATGCCCATTTTTTCATAATCTGGAATTTCTTACTCTGTGTAGATGCGACAAATTGAAAAACATAGTGCCATCCTCGGTATTTCTTCAAAATTTGACAGAATTGGACATATCGTATTGTGATGGATTGATCAATTTATTAACATCCTCAACTGCCGAAACTCTGGTGCAACTGCAAAAAATGACTGTGACTAAATGCGAAAGGATTACAGAAATTGTAGCAGTGGAGGATGGTAAAGCAAATGTGGCAATTACTTTCAACAAATTAGCATACTTAAAACTTGAAGACTTACCAAACCTCACACACTTTTGCTCTGGACCTTATTCCATTGGGTTTCCATCTTTGGATAAATTGATTGTGAGACGTTGCCCCTATATGAAGACTTTCTGTGACGGACTCTCAAGTACACCAGAGCTTGAATTTGAATTTGCATTGGAAGAATGACCTTAATACCACCGCACATTGTCTTTGGGAGTCAAATCACTATGATACAGCTCAATTGTTGTTCAGAGAAAGGGTAAGAATATTCTCAATTTACAAAACTATGAATTTTTATCTTTAATGCAAGAATCCGTAACTGCAAGCAACCAATTATATATTCTCCCATATCTTAACACACTACATAGTTGAAATATATTAGTATTCGATCTGGACTTTTGTGTTTTTAGCACATTTAATGCTTCGTTTATGATAATTTGATATTTGAAACTTTTATCTTTATAAATATGTTGTTTTCTTTCAATAAGAATTTTGAAGAAGATGATCAAGATCATCCTTAATATGCATGCAGCAGCTGGATGTCGCTCTTTCTTTTGAAGTTAGTGGGGGCAGAGGACCCTTCATTCCCATTAATGTTTTATTATGGTTGCTTGTTTTATTATGTCTTCTTTATTTTCAAATCTCTCTACGTACGAGAGAATACCAAAAACAGTATTGTGTTTTTCACCATTTTGGTTTGTACAGGATATAATATAGTGTGTTGAAAGTAGATTTCTTTTACAAAAACATGAATATTTTAATATGGAGAAAGGGAAAATTAATCAACTAATTTTTCCAAAAGAAGAAAAGACGCCATGGATATGGATATAGAGGATACCAATATATTCAATTCATATATAATATAATATTAATTAACACTTCTTCTCTACCAGATCTATTGTACGGTTCTCTTTATCATTTTCTCTTGTTCTTTACAGTCGCCCTCTCTCGAATATATAATATTCATTAACGCTGAAAGGAAAACAAAGGAGGTTATGGAAATTGTTCCTTTCTCGAATATATAACATTTGGAGTTGTGTGCTGGTGTTTTTTAACTGCGTTTTTTTATAGGAATATTGAACTAAGTTAGATGCTGTTCAATTCATTAAAAAGTAATGGCTACGTTAGCCAATATTCAAACTGTTGTATTGCTCACCCAGACTAATCATGGTGAGAAATAGCATAGTTTCCAGTACTAGAGCTGTGAAGATAACTTCCTTGGTGCTTTCTTTTTATATGAAGTGAAAAGAAAGGGCTGCTGTGATATTGCCCAAAGATTATTTTATTATGGAGGTGAAGGAGGGGCATGCGAAGATCTAGTATGAGGTATATTTATCATCCTAGTTGGCTTAATAGATAGATGGGTCAAGTTGTACAAATGCTGCTTGCTTTGAGATTGAAATTGACTGAGCAAACATAAATGCTTTTGGTTTTAGAGTTATAGTCAACGGTAGAGTTTCCTATGCATTACTTAGATTCTCACTTGTCTTGCTGGGTGTCTTTCTTTTTTACTTCATGTCTTTCTAGTTCTTGAATTCTTGGATAGCTTTTCAACAAAAAAGCCTCCCACTCTATGTTTCCACTTCTAGTACTTTCTTTAAAGATGTCGAATAGATTTTTGAGATCAGATGATGGTGCAGCATAAAGGCACCCCGTCAATTCTTCCAAATTATCGATGAACAATTTGTCGTTGCATTCTTCCTGCATAAAAAATAAATTTACCAATGGAGCAGGTTTCAAGCAAATTTTCCATCTTTTCAAACCCATATTCCAACTGGACTTTGCAACTGGTTTCTGACTCCTATGGAACTCTGATCCAGGAAGTCCTTGATCCCTTCGAAATTAGAATTCCTTTCCTTCACCTCTTTCACTATGTGGCAATTCCCGATTGTGGGAGGAGACAACGAAGATGACAACTGACAATTATGTTTTAGATAACAATTGATGTGGTTGGAGTTAGGGCTCTTGCAACGGATCGTGACAAATTGCCCGCAGGCAAACAGATTCTAACAGACTTTAATGTGAGTTTTGGTGTATTTTTGTTCATTTCATGTTTCATTTGGCTGTGTTTAGAGTTTATATTGATCCATTACTTCCATTCCACAGTTACAAGTTCAAATTGGAAGACGCAGCTGAAGTAAAACCTCAAATACCATTACTAAACAACCGCATATATGACACAAAATGTCAGTTTTATATGATTTCTGACACAAACAATGTACGTTGACCTTTCACTAGAGTGAGATTCTTCATGCTTGTTGTTTGCGGTTAGGAAGTAGAATTACCATTCTCGAATGTAAATTTTTCGAAACAAGAAATGAATGCTGAAATAATAGCGCTGCATTTGCATAACAATTCTATGTTCTGAGATTTGCTTGCCATTACAATTCGTGAAGTTTACCCCGTAAAAATGTGGCAGCCTTTTCTTTTCCTTTTTATCTCTGTTTTAGTGTTAGTTTACTTTCTATTAGTGTAGACATGCTCAGTTTTCTTTTTTCCCTTTCCAATTGTAGCGTGTATATGCAGTGGGTGATGTCTATCCAAATGCTTCAAAACTTCCTGGGGGAGAATATAATCTACAACTATATCTAAGGTATGGGCCACCACTCCAAGGCGGTACATAAGAGGCACCAAGTCGCACTTGCTTTATTTTTCTGTTTGCTTCCTGTTCTTCTTTGGTGGAACTTGTGTCCATTTGGGCCTGATTTTGCTACTTAATTTGGTATTCCGATTGTAATGACGTATCAAAATAACTCTTCGTATTGAAAATGGTAATGATTGAACTGTGACCTTATCTTAATTTGAACACCTTGGTGTTGTTTCTAGCGCTTCAATATTGTATACCAGCGTAATCCTTGAATGTTGTGACAGTTAGAATTAGACTGAAGATTTTAAATACTATTTAATAAAAGATGTTTTCACCCCAAGCTTTTCTCTCTCATATCAATTATCTTATTCCAGGCATGACCGTATGCAGTATCTGGAAAAATTGAAGCAATTGGTCACTACAAGGAACAAGGCCTTTTCCCGCGCCAAAAATCGCCGCAAATAATTCTTAAATTCGCTGCAAATGATCTTTCTCGGCGATTTTTACTGCACCGCGTGTTTGTCGCAATTGTCTGCTCAGTTATAAGTTAAACTAGCGAACTGCAAAAATCGCTGCAAATATTTACTTTTCCTGCGATTTTTTTGTGCCGCAATTATTCAAAAAATCACTGGAAAAGGTCTTCCCGTTTAATGTTAAATCGTTGAGAAAACTTAATTACGGCGATATATATCGTCGCAAAAAGCTGGAAAATTACCGGAAAAACCTCGATATTTTTTCTGGCGATTTTTATGATCGTTGCAATTATATTTTCCAGCGAGTAACTGTCGCTGCAAAGAGTATTTGCGGCGATATTTGGTCGCCGCAAATAATCTAATATGAGTAAAGAAATTATTTCCGGCGCACTTCATTCGCCGGAAATGATGTTCCAGAAAAAAAAAAAATGAACAGAACAAAATAAATAAAAAATATAATACACATTTAAATTATATTGATCTCCAAAAATATATAGTGTAATTTCAAATGTTCTAATCCTAACTCATACCAATTATGCTACAAAGGGAGAATAGGTAAAACTGGTTGTGCAAATCACAATAACCATTGAAAATTCCTTTGAAGTACCATTCACCAATACCAATTGAATTCTCCAGTTATACTGTTAAGTATACTAACATTTTGGAGATCAACACAAAATGATCACTTATCTCAGATTATAGAAGAAACTATACCATTCATAGACAAAAAATCAATAAAACTACTCTCCTCTTATACTAATTATCAATGCCTTTTCCTTCTTTATTTTCATTGGGGTAAAGACAATGTTGCAGGGTAAAGTATAACCCTGCACAGAGAACAAATATCCTCACCAATACTTAAGTGCCTCGAGAATATATTTGATTATTTTCTGTTCAGATCTCGTCCATGCACTACAAGCACTTTGCCCAAAATAAGTTCACAAATCTATTAATGTCATACTTAAATTGAGAAGTCGTTAAAAATATCATTGTGCACACGTCCGTGCATGTATACAGAGAGAAACTGAGAATCTTCGTAGGCCTCTTGGGCATTCACATGGTGTGTGGAGAACACTCATGGAGGCAGAACAATGTATATTGTACATTTACGTGCAAGAGAAAGGGAAGTTTCACTCAACATTAAGCTTAAATTTACTAAAATTGTCTTCAATCAATGTGAATACAAGAGGCATCTAAATTAAAAGAGAGCAGTTTCAATCTATACAAACTTATGGATCTTCAAACGGGAAAACATAACGGTGAAAGATGCAAACTACGAAAGAAAATATAAACAAGATAGAAAATCACAGCAAACACAACCTTGAGAAAGAAAATAAATACCGTATAAAGGTAGGATCGACTTTTTTGTTGTTGACAAGTATATAAATGCAAGATCTGTATAGACAAATAGACAAATAATCTTTTTAAGAAAATTCAAACGGCACAAGATTCAAAATTCTAGAGTTATTGAATTGTAACAAACAATTCTAGAGTTATTTACATACAATTTACAGCTTCTAATTTGAGATTTTGAATAATCATAAAGTGCTAACTAACCATAGGATTAAACATCATCATAATAAATGGGAAGATCATTCCATAAAAGGGTTTTGATATAAGATAAATTATGGCTGCAGCTCTGAGATTAATTCCAAAACAAACTTCAGAATTATGTGGAGGTTACTTGATGCAACCTCACAATACTGGTATTGTTCATCGAAAGAAATTTGAAAGATCACTACAAGAAATAAAGGCCTTTTGCGGCGATTTTTTGTCTGTTGGAGATAAAATTGCCACAAAAAGCCTTTATTTGCAATGATTTTTTGCATCGTCACGGTCTCTTCACATCAAGTTGGAAAATGATCTTTTGCAGCGATGTTTTACTTTTTGCGACAAAAAATTCACCGCAATAAAAAAATATGTTGTGACGGTTGGTTCATTGTTCGCCAGAAATGTGAAAGTGCCCTTTTGCAGCATTTTTTAACTTTAAAAATCGGTGAAAAAGTAAAGACTCTATTACCGGCGATGTTTAGTCGCCGAAAATAACCTATATAAATATATATATTTTTTATGGAATATATATATAACTATTCTGTTTCGTTTAAATGGACTTTCCACTATTGCGTCGATGACCTGTGATTTTGCGGCGATATATAATCGCCGTAAAAAAAGAATAAAATTAAATTACCCGCGTTTTCCCCTTGTTTATTTCCCTCCGTTTTGCCCCCTCCTCCCCAATCCCTCTTCCTCTCTCGCACGATGCTCATCCTCCTTCGGGGTAAGTATCTCTCTCTCTCTCTCTCTCTCTCTCTC